>JAQPPZ010017267.1:0-118966 GCA_028583015.1 Wollemia nobilis | reverse complement strand
TGAAAATAGAGAGGTTTTTTTTAAGCGAAAGCTTCCCCCCTTTTAGAATAGAGAGGAATAGAGAGCGAGTTGTTCCTGGTAGAGCATGATCCTACCTATACCAAGACGTAAGCAGCCTATCTCTAATCGACTTCTTTCACAACTCCTCCGCAGGCCTGGCTCTCTACCTCTATTCATGAGACCTCTTTATATTCTAGTAGAAACGAAGCTATTTTTAAGCTTCTTTCCATTCGTCGTTCTCTCACCCAGTAGCTTATTCCGGAACTATCATTCGACAACCCGGAACCTAGAGAATAGCACCTTGAGAGGAGAGGCCTCTCCCCTATTTTAAAGCTTTTAGGAAGGTGCAAAGTTTTAAAGAGGGAGGTTGGCCCGTTGTTTGGCGTAATTGTATAAGCAAGCCTGCCTAACCATGGGATTGAATGGGCTTACTTATGGTATATAGATCAATAAGTTAGTTTGCTGCCTGCCCTGCCCCTGCCTGCTCGCCCGCCTTCCTTCATTAGAGAGGAGAGCAGGTTTTTAAGAGGGCTATAACCTTTAGTTTAGTTTAGTTTAGTTTAGTTTAGTTTAGTTTAGTTTAGTGGGCTTTTAATATAATATAATATGCCCACAAAAAGCTAGAGCAGAGTGTTCAGTTCTTAAAAGTGGCAGTGGCTTGAGCTCAGCCTTTGCCTTTGAAACAGAGGGGAGAGTTCTCTATCTATAACCGAGCTCCTCTCTCTTTTCAAAAAACAGGATAGAGAGGTTCGTCTTCAAGACCCCCTCAGAATTAAAAGCCCACTCACTCAATTGTCTACCTCGACTCCTTGCCTTAGGTCCAGATAAGAGAGCTTTAAAAGGTTCTTTCTCCTTATGAACCTTGAATCACGGGGGGGCAGCGCTCTTTAAAAGCCCTGTTATTTCGAGAGCTTTAAATTAGAGGGTTGAAAAACCGGGCCATGACCTGAAGACCATAATTGAACCTACACCCGCGATGTGATACCTATATGCTCGTACGACATACCCGGGGAGAAGGACCGGGTATGTGGGGAATAGTATTTCCGAACAGTCCTCGAGAAAAAAACAAGGAGGAAGCTCTAATCCCAAAGTTCCTACGAATAAAGGTGTTGGCATTTTAAGATTTTCCCTCTCTCTTATATAAGGTGTGAGTTATGTCTCTATTACATAAGGTGTGGATTATTGGAAATGAAGGGAAAGACTCTCGCTATCTTAAGGTGCTCTGATGCTTTTCCTGGTGCTCCTTCAAGAGCCCTTTCTCTGTTCCCAATGGTGCTATGATGCTTATGGTCCTAAGAACCGCTCTGAATATTAGGGGTGTGTGTAAAGTGTCTGTTAGGGTGGTTTATGGTTTGAAGGGTCTTAAAAGCTATCTTAAAAGGTAGTATGATAGAGGGTGGGTTGAGAGCTGTCTATTCCTGGATGTTGATGGAAGTCGGTGGAGTCCATTTCCAAAGGTAGGATCTCGTAACCCTTAAAAATCCTTTTTAAAAGGCAAGATCATGGCAGGTAGGATCATCCTATTCTCCGATGAACAGAGCTTCGGCCTTATATCCCAAGAGGTTAGAGAATATATCTTTCTGCCTTAAAATCTATTGCGTATAGAAGATAATTTAGAGCCGGTAAAATGCCTACCCTACTATTCTAAGGTAAGCTCCTGCCAAAATTTTAAGGTGGGCGGAGCCAGAATTTTAAGGGGAATGGGCCTCTTCACATGAAAAGAAGGTGAAAAGGACTCCAAAGATATTACATATGCTCTCTAAGGTGAGGTTCCCCATTTCAAATCCGGACTCGACCTTATCAATTCCTTTAAAATAGAGAGGGTCGACCTCTCCATATTTAAAGGTGGCTCATAATTTGGCTTTTAAAAAGGAGGGGGGGCCTTGCCTTGCCTTGCCCTTAAGATAGCCTGCCTGCCTGCCTGCCAGCCGTGGGGGCCTGGGAGGGGGGAGGAAAGGTTTTTTGGATTCCAAAGCTTTAGCAAATTAACAATTTTATAGGCTTCGTTACTTCCCATTTTAAAATAGATAGGGCTTGGGTTCTTTTATCATCCAACAAAAACCCTTACTCTATTATATACGGGAGAAAAGGTGCTCTCTGTATTATAGATGGTTGGAAGGTTCCAGTTGAGATTTTTGCTAAAAAAAGAACCCCAGGCCTTTAGCCTTACCTTTTAAATGGTGGGGGTGGGGGAGGGGGAGAGGGTCTTCTTGAATAGGAAAGAATATGGTTCAGAGAAAGCATGGGAACTGATAATGGATGCATGGTAGGGAAATATTGCTAGTGCAGTATGGGATGGGTGGGCTTTAAGAAGTAGGGGTAGTTCCTTGGAGTGGGAAGACTTGGGAATTATAGCTCTTAAAGAGGACCATTTTGGTCCTCTTTAAGCCCTACCTCTTCCGATCCGCCTGGATCGTTCTGTTCTAAAGCTGTGTTCCCCGATAACGGATCCCTTTCTCTTCACATGATACGAGAGGGGATCGATAGACTAACAAACCTGCATCCTCTTAGATACTTTTCCCTTATGGAATCAGAAACAACAACTCTGTCCACGCATCCTGAGACTGAAGTGATGGGAAGGCCCCTGGAAAGAGAGACTCTAATGGATTCGGCATTGAGTGGGGTGTCATTACGTGAGAGAATACCCTGGCCGATGCATTCAGAAGGGGGGGTGGAATGAGAAAGGGAGTGCAATAAGATTTAAAATACAATGCGTGGAGGTCGATGCTTCTTCCTCTAGGTTGGGCTTCTCTAACAACTATGAGAAGGCTTTTGGATAGATCATGGGTACCCCTTTTTCAAAATAGAGAGGTCTGGTTCCTCCTCTACTTTAAAAGCGTTCAACAGGTTCAATGCCGAGTATCAGAACTTGGATGGATGCCCCCAGCTCAAAAATATTCCTATCTAGATTCCTTTAGGTATCGAGTTTGGGGCACCCAACAATGAATGATTATTCCCGGTGTTGGATAAAAGCGCATGTCAAGGATGAGGAAGAAGCGAGAGCTCTTGACATCGAAAACTTGAAAGCATTCATGTATCAATCCAAGAAGTCCTATTCATGTTCAGTTCGAATATCCCAAAAAAATATCCATGAATGCCCCTACTCTCTCCCACCGTTCTCAGGAAACTGAGTGTTGAGTTCATCGCCATTTCCATTATTCAAGATTTTCCTAGCCCAGCTAAGCTATATTAGAGGGGAGGGGAGTGGAGTGAGGTTATTTATATTATTTTGAGGTGTGTTTTGCCCCTACCCCATGATTTCGGTAAAAAATACTCGTTCGGTTTTGAGGAGAACCACAGGGAACTAGAGAAGCCGGATTCGTACCTTCGCATGCTGGTACCAAGATCAGGAGAGTCAGCGAAGCCCCATCCGAAGGAGAATGGGGAAATAAGCTAGTTACACATTTTCAAGACCCTCCACCGGCGCACAGAGATGAATGCGGTGGTATGTAGAGGTAGTACAAAGCATGAGCTACAGTAATGAGCTCTCCACTCCTCCATGAGACGATAGAAACAACCGGCCCTTAAAATTCAAAGGTACTTCCTCTCTCCATGTGCCGGGGGTTGGAAGGGAGAGAAAGGTTCCTGGATAGAATGGATCGGGGCGTTCGGAGTGATAAAGAATATCGGGTCAGTCCTCAAAGATAGAATAGGGTAGCTTCCCCCCAAGTTATTATCCCTCGACCTCATGATCTCTCCTCTCTTAATAAAGCAAGGTCAAGTGCCCCAGGAATATATATAGAGGGCAAAGAGCTCAGTAAAAAAAACAACAGGTTTGTGAAAGGGAAGGGCCGCCTTTTGAAAACTAAAACAGAGGGTTTTGAAATACTTTTGTTTTAAAAAGGCCCTTTTAAGAGCCCTTTTAAATGGTGGGGGTGTGGGAGGTTCCGGTTCTGAGTGCTTTTGAAATAGAGGGCCAAATGACTATACCAACGCATCCTCTCCATACAAAGCACACGATCTGTTTTCATTTTATGAATTCCATGGGCTGAGGGGCCACAACCGTAACATTCTCCTAAAAGTCCTGGACGGGCCAGCGCGCTGGACTAGGCGAAGGGCTCTTTCATGAACATAAGAACGTGCCAGCTTTTAATAAGCTGATGGGCCATTATTCAGTGGAGGGAGAGGAGCCAACTCTCTATTTTAAGGAGGAAGTTTTATGTGTCGACTGGGCGGTAATAAGCTTGAAGAGCTTATTAAAGCGAACCCCTTCTCGAACAAGACAAGGTAATCATTTTTTGGGGCATTCTATTTCATACTCGTGAACGAGCTTTTTTTGATGGAAGAAGGAGAAGATGCGTTCTTTTCGGAGCTGCATAAGGAATAGCTGGGATTTGGGGCCTCTCCGTATCTCAAGGCTTTCAAGTGATGATTGGAACCCTTCTGATTTGAAGTATGCCGAAGGGAGTGCTTATAAAAATGGAGGGGGAGAAGAGCCCTTTAAAACTTTATGCAGAAGAACCTTTTTATCTTAAGAGGTCCAAGGAAGACGATTAAATGATGGCATCAGTAGATCCCCCCATAAGGCTGGGTTGGGAGTCACTCCCTCTGGTAAGGGGTAGAATGAAGGGTGTATAGGTAAAGAGGTGTAAAATAGTTTGATCGTCTTTGTGTGAATATATTGAAGAAAAAAAACCTTAACTCATTCCAGAAAGGGACGAAAAGAAACCCTTTCTTATGTACATTGAGGATGTGTTTAGTATTGAAGGTCAGGGAGCAGTCGTGACCGGCTAGAATTTTTTTTAAAGGGGCCCTCTCCCCCACTGTTTAAAAGGCAATGAAAGGTTGGTTATAAATTGGAGATAGTCACTCTCTATTTTAAAAGGGGCCTCCTCAACCCATTTAAAATAGAGAGGGGCGCTCTTTTAAAAAGGCCAATAAATGTTCCAAAGAGAGCAGAAAAGGAGAGGGCCCAGCCGAACCAGGCCCCTCTCCACTATAAGATGGCACCCTATCTATTTAAAATGGCATTGACCATTTCAAAATGGAGTAGGAAAGGGCTGGTTTTGGCCAGGAACTACCACTCCTCACAGCTCTTTAATCACTGCTCATGCTTACATCTTGAGCAAGGATTGATGGGGCAGACACCCCAATGAATAAGAGCCGTCCCCAGAAAAAGCCCCGAGAGCACCGCTGTTTCATTCATATTTAAAGAGCTCTCTATTTTAATTTTAAAAGTGCAACTACCTCAGGATAAAGAGGTAACCCCTGGAAGCTCTAAAGAGTTTACGGTTGATCCTCAGCTCAGCCCACAATTTGAAGTAAGTAAAGTAAAGGAGCTCATTTAAATAAATGCCATCGAAAGAAACGATAAATTCATTATGCGAGAGGGAGGTCACACGGTTGGTGAGGGGGTCATCACGGAAATCCTCGAGTATTCCATTCCAAATGCTCAGTCATTAGGGTAAGAAGACGCTGTGCAGATCCCTAAAACTAGCAGTAGAATAAGATGGCAGTTAGCAGCGCTTTACTCATCTCCCTGGTGGTAGAAGGAGAAGGTAGGTAATCCTGTCCCAAGGTGTCATGTCCAGGATGCCCCATCTGTTTCGAGTTGGGTAAAGAAGTGCCCTTTCTTATTTCTAGAGAGATTTTTAAAAAACATTAAGTTGTGCGGATGCCTTCCCCCTCGGTATAGGAAGATGGGAGGTAGCTGCGCTTTACTCATCTCCCCCCTGGCGGTAGAGAGGAGAAGGCAGTTCTGGAAGCCTTTCCCCTTGGCTCTTCCTTGTCGGTCGAAGAAGATGGCTGTCCTTGCTTCACAGATCCCATCTCTCAGGAAGTAGAGAGGAGAAGGTAGTATGGAACCCTGTCCCCTTGCCTTCGCCTTGGCAGTAGAGAGAAAAGGTAGGTGGCTTCGCTCCCCTCGTATCCCTTGCTCCGATAGAAGAAGATGCCGGTGGAGTGGAACCCTAGTGCCTATGCCTTCAACCCCTCCAGAACCTATCCCTTTTTCGGTGTTAGGAGTGGTAAGAACTCTTGTAAAGGTTGTAGAACCCTACCACCTTGGTGGTTGAGTATGACTAAAACATGGTGGTTGTGCGACGTAGGTGCCTATGCCCTCCCTATTCCAGTCTTTCACCCACACATGAATCTAGTTGGTTACAGGAGTGATGCGAAAGCATGACGGTAGAACCCTAGGTTGGTTCCATCCCCGGTGTGTCGGCTAAGACTAAGACATGGAAGTAGGACGCCTGGTTCGGGGGTTAGGCAGTCGTCAATCCGGTGGTTGGGGTTGACCCCTTCTGAAATAGAGAGATCGGGTCCCTCTATGTCCGGTGGTTGGGGTTGATGCTAGGTCCCTTTAAATTAAAGAGCCTATGCCTGGGTGTAATAGTATGACGTTATTATGGTAGTAGAACCTCCCGAAACGGTGGTTGAGTATGCCGGGTATAAGAATGCAACTAGAGCTAGCTTTTTTAATGAACCCTAGTTTCTTGAAATAGAGATCTTTTCGGGTGTAGGAGTAGGAATAATGCTGGTAAGTGGGGTAGGACACTAGGTTCCATTCCTTTGTCCATCCCAAGCAACATCCAAATGCCAGCCTCATTAAGAGATTCTGATCATTCGTTATTAAAAAGCTGGACGGCTCTTAAAAATAATCGATGGGAGGTTGAGCCTTATTGATTAGTAAGCAAGCTCTCCCATTTTAAAATAGAGAGCGAGGACGGAAATGAATAAGGAATAGCGGCCAAAAATAAGGAATAGCCTCTCATACCAGTAGTCAAGATACTACTAGGGAGATATAGGGCAAAAGTTGGTCAGTTCTTTGTTTACCAAAATTTGTTTACCAACAGAAAGTTGGGGGGGTTTAAAGCTTTCAATACTTAGGGGAGGGGAGAGGAGGGCTTAGTCATTCCCCCAGGCATTTCCACAGGCTGTCTGGGCCCGAATAATATTGGGTCGGGGTGCAAGCAGCTAGCTCGTGATGTGACACTTGAACGATTGTATGGAAAAGGCACCGCCCCCCTATCCCATATGGAGCAAACCATCGAACTGCCCTTTCACAAATGCATTGCTATGGGTGTGGCTCATACCTAGAAACATCTAAAATGTGAATGCCCCTATTGTCACATGATCGTTGGAAACATCCCATAGCATCCTTGTAGCGCCTATCATGCATGCATGATTGTCGGGGAATCACAATCAAGCTCCCTCCCCTAGATATAGTAAGGTCCCTAGAAATGAGACAGCGCTTTCTCCCAATTTTCTGGTAAAGGGGAATCGAAATGCTCGCTTATTTCATGGTGTCTCGGCTAGCCACATCACTTAGGTTTCTCGCCCCCCTTCCATGCCATCCTCCATGTGGGTCCACATGTTGCTGTGGAATCGAGTGTTGCCAGAAACGGCGATCATAGCTCATCATTTCTTTTGAGGTGCCCTACTATTATTATTTTCCAGCCATTCCCCAACTCCAGTTGGGATGCTAACCACCACTCCCCACTCTCTTTATGATGGCATGGAAGGTCGATTTCAGAAACAGAGTGATCGCACACCTACCCATGATGGGTGCTTTGCCAATTATTATATGGGAAAAGGGTGATCTCCAAATTTTGGAATAAGGGGGGCCCTACTATTCGATATTGGGGCATTCATAATACCTTCGTTCAATAGATGTTCATAGGGGAGGATAAAGAAGCTTCATAAAACCAATCGATGCTCGCTCTTCATCCGCCCTATTCGAACGAACGATTGGAACACGCTCTATTACGTATTAGCCCTAAACACATTTCTATATAATAACTGGTGCATTGGCTACGAAACTGAATGATAGAGTGTTGGGGGGGTGAGAAATATGACCAGCCAACCCTATTATTTTCTCATTGGAATGGGAGATGTGAAGGGCCTCGAATCGGGTTATTTCGATTTGTGCAAGAAGCTTGATGAAACGAGTTGCGTTTTATCGAGATCGAGTAAGGGCGGGTGGAACATCACTTGCCGTGGTTAAGCGATTGCGGAGAAGAATTAGGAGAGGGAGCCCTACGTGAAAGTGAATAGTAAACTTCCCCCTTTCCGTGGTACCGATAGAAACATTTCCCAAGACACAATCACACAGTTGCTTGCCTTTAATCAATAGTAGGGGTAGGCGGCAGTTGGGGCTTCATAGCTTCCATCAGGTTTCCCATCTGAAACAACACTCAAATGATGGCCCCTATTATTATTCAAGGCACCCCCCTATTCATGATGATCAATCCTAATCGATGTACGAAGCATCATGGCACGCCATCCATCTGTTGCCACTATACACTTTTCTCATTTAAGGGGATGGGCAATTGATAATGGTAGGGCTTTCATACCACTTTTCTTAGTTGGATAGTTAGTTGGGAGAGAGTGGGAATATGAGAATCACGGCTCCAATGAAATGGGCGGGAGCGAGCGATGAACCAAGCGAAACTATGCCATTCAATCAACATTTACTTAGAAGGGGTGTTCCGCCCTTAAATAATGAAATAATGGGAGATTTGGTAATAATGGGGGACCTACAACTAAATCAATGAATTAATAGGGACGCGGTTGACACTATTAGCTTGCTTCGTAGCCTATTCATCAAATAATTCGAGGAGATTGATTTCTCGTTGATTGATAGGTTCCTGTCCCGCTCATACCCACCAATTAATACCGGTTAGATGTTCCTCTTCCTTACTAGGCAATCTCGGTTATGCAATTTTTGGTTCCGTTCCCAACCAACCACTATCGAATAGGTCTTGTTGAATGACACTTAAACACCTTATTATATGGAGAAAGGGAGTTGTATATAGAGATGATAGGCCCGCACTCTTCCCTACTTTTTTGGGGTGCCCCGTATATTAATCAAAGCTTCGGTTGGGATTCCCTCTAGTTGTATTATGCTTTGATAGAATCACTCCCAGATAGTAGTCTACCTGAGCCAAGCGATGACCGGTGGTACCACTAGGTATGGGTAGGACGTATAGATAGAATTCGCTTCTATTCGTTCCCGAGCTGCCCCTATCACTAGAAATGTTGAAATTCATTAGGCCCCCTATTTATTACTATTTTGGGGACCGCTTTCTCACAATAAATAGAGATGAGACGAGTTTATTATCTACGTATTAACAACTTCAGGAAAAGGGGTCAAAACCCTTATTCTAATAGTAGGGAATCAATAATAGTAGGGCCTCTTCTATATAGAACTAGTTGGAAGAGGTGGGAATCGCTTCGATCCGCGCGCATGGACCAATCGAAAACCATTCAACCCCAAGCCCATGGAAGCAGGTGATGATTCTGGAACCAATTAGCAAATTCGATCATAACGGTCCTGCTTTAGTCACAATCGTGTGAAGTGCCCGAGTCGAATCAGTGTAGCCGTTTCAACTATGGAATTGAGAAGTGTTCCAGGATTGACTCCTCACTTGAATCTATCCGGTCATGTCCTTCCGTCCGAAGCTCTACCCCTCACTGGCCTTAGCTACGGTTGGTGGAGCAGGATTCAATGGACATTACTTACGCTATAGCCGCCCTTATTATAATAGTAGGGCGAGGTCGAGGAGAAGGATCAGCTGGATAACCCACTCGACTTGAATGATATAAAACCACATCTGAAATACGATTTGTCCCAACCGCTGATTGTGTTTCTGAGTCGACGAACCCCTTATTATAATAGTAGGGGTCCCCCAACCGATAGAAACTAGCTACTTTGCTTTAGTCACAACTTCCCCTACTATTGATTAGAGGCCCCTACTATCAGAAGCAGTTGTTTTCATGTAGATAATAGCCTGGTCCACATCTCACCCCGACCTAGAGCCTTATTAGAATAGTAAACCCCGATCCCGAATAAAGCATGAAGAAGAGCTTGACTTCCATTCCATAGTTGGGCTGGGTAGTTGGTGCGCTTATGTTATTGCTGTAAGTGTGTCTCCCATCTTGCTCGTGACTTTCCACCCATCTCGATATCCGGGAGCTCCATTCATGATGGCCCACCCTAAATGATAGTAGGGGCATCTAGAAGGTTGGTTAGTTGGTTGTGTGAAAGCGACATCATTGGGTTAAGCCAGGACGAAACCAATGGTTGAAATGGATGGTGAAGGAACGGGCCATGCCCCTGATGCATTGATTCATGCTACGCTAAGTCTGCCTCTTGAAAAGAAGTAGGGATAGAGGCGAATTTCCCGTATCAACAGATGGATGTTCTTTCAAGAAGGTGGGTTTTCGTGATAATAGATTCACCAAGATTTATGGCAAGTTCCGATTATTCCGGAATCAATCCAATTCTTCCTGGGCGTGTTTCTGGTGCCTAATAAATGGGTTCACTCGTGGTCCCATCGTCCAGCAATTTTGGCGTAGCAACCGGTTCCTGCTCTATCACTCTCTCTACGATTGGTTACGGCAACATTCTTATATAATTATTTCGTTTTCCCGGTTCCATGATTCACCCAAGAGCATTGTAATGAGCGGAGTTTGGATAATCATCAGGCCTAGCGAGTGTGATCCCGCCTAGCCCGTATAGGTATAGCTATGAGGTGGTCCCCATCATAACCAGTAAAGGTAAGAGTGGGTTGATTCTCTAACCAAAAACGGAGTGAATGAGATCGCTAGTTCGGGAAGGTTTCGAATCAGTAGTAGGCGGATCCTTCGCCTCTCCTTCAACCCCTTTGAATGGAAGCGATTGAAACAACGTTTTAAAAGTGGTTTCAATTGCAGTGATGAATGCTGAATGGGAGCAGCGGTCGTAATGACGGCATGAAAGAGTAGGAGCTTCGTTGGTGGAACGAGCTGGATGGTTCCAATCCCGAAGCTGATGATGGCGAACGGGAAAGCATTCATTGGTCATACGAATCATGATTCCAAATGTTCCCGATCAGAAGCGAGGCCATGGATAGATGATGTTCCCCCGGGCCCGAGAAAAGTCTATAAAGGGGGAGATGCTATGGTTGGATAAACCAGTGCATCTAATCCGATAAGTTGGCAAGGAGAAAATAGCACTCTCGAAATATTAAGCTATAATGTTCCGTAGTTAATACGGCTTCGAAGAAGCCAGTTGTTTCTATAAGCCAACCCGATCGAATTAATGAGGCGGGATTTAGCAGGAGAAATATTCCATCCCCACTAGAATCCATATCTTGTCAGCATCTCGCCAGCATCCCGTGCATTGATCCAGTTCGTTCGGCATCTCGTGCATTGGTGCGGATTGCTTACCAGCGACAAAGGTATTAGTGGGAATTCCACCCGTCAATTCTTAGTGTAAGTGAAGAGGGAATAGTCATGGAAACTAGTTCGAGAGTGTTTTCACAACTCTCGGGCTTTCAAATTATTAACTTGCTCATTCACATTTCCCCTCCCTGTGGGGTCTTCGATGGACTGGGGGAGAATGGATATGGATTCTCACGTCTCCGGGTTAAAGGTCAAGAGTCGGGAGTTAAACCTGGACCAAGTACGTTGTTTTGACCCGCTTAAATAATCTAAGTGATAGAGTTGTTTCTACAAGCCCAACCAACTCTCTTTTCCGTGGAGAAGGGGACTGATACGACATTCAATCACTAGACTAGAGTGGATCATCCTTCAAATATGAGTTTTTGAATGGGCCATCTAGATACACCTCTATCCGACGATGCACCCATAGCTCCTCAGGTCAGGACCTTCCCTCTCTCTCCGAGTCAGATCTTTCGAGGTCAGAGGCTTGAACCAGGCCAACCCCCTATTTGATAGAGATCGCTTGTGGTCTCCCAACCCTTCTTTCATTCGTTCGATGGTCCAACTGGACCAATAGACCCGGCCAGCTCTGTTTCAATAAAATGACTAGCTCCAGTTCCTATGGGAGGAAACACAAACTCCTAGTGGCGAGGATTGAAATGAGAAATCTGAACAAACTATGATGCGGCGATTCTCCTTCCAAATACGAGAATACAATTTCGATCTGCCAGTGATGCAGACATACATTACGACATTCGAACTCCATTTGAACCCGCTACTAGAAGACGTGCGAACGGGGAAGCTGCTGGAACGAGAGCCCCCCCTCTATATACTAATTTACGCCCTATTTATTATGTATTAATGAATTAAGAAGAGTGGGACGAACGAAAGCTGATAACGACTGCTATGGGTGGTTAGGAGAGCTAAATAGCTTCTACCGACTGCTACATGGGAATGGGGACATGAGGGAGCAAGCGTACGACCAACATGATTATGAGAGATGCCCGATCTTAGCTAGAATGAATGCCCGATCGATTGAATGCATGGTAGAGACCCCAACATCCGGAGGCATAGGATTCAAATGGAGTGGGAAGTGCAGCGATTCAGGGTCGAGTGCAGACCACCCCTTTTATATATAATGAGGCGATTCAGGGTTGAGTTGATACCGAAATGGATTAGAGTGAACTTGTAGACCACACACTTGTATGTATGTATGTATGTGAACTACCGGTAGGGAAGACCGAGAATCGATGGGGATTTTAGTGAGAACCAGCAAATTCAGTTGGAAGCCTACTATTCTTATTTAAGGGATGGCGAATTCGGGAGTTCCTCGTCGTGCACCCGGCCCGGCAACATATCCAGTCGTGACATGGAAGTAATGCCTCGGCCTCCTCCAAGTTGATCCGGGGAGAGCCCGACCCTATTTCATGCCCCCGGTCCTCTCCACCAAAGCCTGTTACTCTTTCCTTGGGAGGGGAATTTGTGTACTCGGGTGGTTTTGGTTCCTCATGAACCGATTCTCATGAGGGGAGGATCTCGGGGTGACCAAATCTCCTTTCGCTCCCCCAATATTTTGAGCAAGATCTTGGTTGAGTAATTATTTTAGGGTTATTATCATTTAATCCCACTCACCCCTTTCCATATAATGGATGGCCTTCCCCCTATTTGATTATTGCTTGAGGGGAATCACCCCACTATGATGAATCGGGCACTAATAACTTACTCTGTTATTCTAGAAGCATCAATAAGTAAACAAATAAGCGGAGCCTAACGCCTATTTCTTATTATCTAAGAGTACGGACCGCCCTATCATTATCAAAGGGGAGCTAGTGATCCCATCTTCAATTCCCTTTCGATAGTGGCTGGTGGCGCACCCTTTTATTTGATACGTAAAAGCAGCTACTTTCAAAAATGCCTTTATCTCGATTACCAGCGGAAGGTACCAGCGCATCTGTTCGTATTCGATCCTTATAAAGGTAATCCAACCTGTATTCAATCCCTTGAAATAGAGTATTCCCCCACTATTCCAGTTGAGAAGAGTCCCCTTTCATTCGATTCAGGTTTTCTCTCTCACTCGACGCCCACATTTTGATCTCTCGAGCTAGCACCCCTCGTAAACGGTGCCTTCTATGCTCGTATCTCATTGCGAAGGTCCAAAATATGTGATCTGTGCGCGTCTTCGTTACGAGGAAGCGTGTGCCCTCGTGTGCCCGGCATGCCTCCCCCATAGAAGTTCCTTTTATGTGGGCTCGGAGTGGAGCGACCCTGGGCTCTCTAAGAACTAATGGGAATACGATGACCATGGATTGGCCTCATTCGTGATCCTATATCCCAACAGAGTGTGTCTTATGCTGGATGGTGTGGGTATGGAAAAAGGATCGAGAGAGCATCCTCTGTCACGATGGATTTGTTTCGAGATTGCTGGAACTTTTCACGAAATTGGTGCTGGCTACTCCCACGATAAGACTGCTATCTACGATTGAGGGATCTCTTAATTCGAATGTGTCACTGGAACCATCAGCAGGGGAAGGATAGCCAATCAGTATATCAAAGTGTGTTTTGAATGAGGTTTCTATTGATGAGAATTGAATGTGGTTCTCGAGAGAGTTGGGAAATTCGTTGGGGCAGGGATGCAGAAGTGGAGAAGGGAGATCGAAAGGTATCGGATCTTCGGGTGTAGCTACAGTTGTGCCAAACAGGTTCTAATGGATGTCGGTTCTAATGGTATCAATCCGATTTCGATAATTGATTCTGCGGGTTCGGGTTTCGGCACTTCATTAACGGTGGGTGAGCGCATAATTATGCCTTCGCCGCTTTCAGTTAGAGAGAAATGGATTCGTGGGAGATGTGAGAACTATTTGTACGAATTGCTCGCACCCCTGGCTTATTATTCATTCAAGGGTGAATGTGTTTTTCATTCAGAAGTGGACTATGATTTATATCCCTCCCGAATTGTGACCCGTAGACATGGATATTACGTGTATAAAAATTACTAGATGTAGCGTTCACCCTCAATGAATAGAACTGGGTATATCTACTGAATCTAGATATGGATCCGTGAATGGAAGCTTCGGATACTGGACCAACTAAGCTTCTTAGAACATAATGGGGTGTCGGGCTCATATCTCGGGTAAACCACTACTGCTCTTTGATCCTGATCTGCTGCCTCCACACAGTAAACCAGCACTGGAGAGCTCTGTTGATACTGCTGATCATGGATCTTCGACCGGTCGACTAAAATATTGGGGCAAGCAACTAAAGCCAGTACTATCTATCTCTGCTGCTGGTGGTAAAAATGGTAAACTTGATCTCAATCGCCTTGGCTCGGCCTCACCCCTGGTACAAAGTAAACTCCCCGATCTCAATCTAGGTATTATGAGGTGGGCTTAGCATCCTACCACCTATAGAAATCCCATTGCGGAGGAATCTGTCACTTGGTTCCCACTCTGGATCCCTTACTGGGTGGGTGGGCCTATACCCTTGAGGTGGGCCGATTAAATATTCTTGGTAAACCACTCGCTTGCTCTGAATCCCCATTTATTTATCAAACGCTTATGTTGATCCTTGGGATTGTGACCCTGAACTAGCTTATCCCCTGCCCTATCATTATTTAGGGCCAGGCTAAGAAGCATTTCATTTACTTTCACCACCTTGCTCACAAATGAAGCATAGATTATGCTAGCCAGCCAAAAGTAGTCATCTTCGGTGGTGCTTATAGAATCAGATCTGCTACTTATAGATTTGCAACGGATGGGGCGGAACAACTGGACCAGGAGAAGGGAGGGAGCGAGCCACCTATCTGGGAAAAAGCATCTCCATATAGAACGCACGCTAGCTAACTTATCCTCCTACATCCCGACCCTACTGGTAATAAACCCTAGGGACTTACTTACTTGGGACTGGATCTTCGACTGGAGCATCTTAAACTGGTGGATCCACTAATAAACCTAGTATTGAAAACAACTGTTTCTAACTTTGTGGGATTCTTCATTGGTTTCGGGGTCAACAAAAGAGATAACAGATAACTGGCTCTGTCTCCCATACCCTTGCTCCTATCTCCACCCTCGCTCTCTCCGTTGCTTTTGTTTTTGGGAATGGCACCGAGTCAAATGAATCAACAATGGCTTCTATTGTCTTCCCCGCCTCTGCTCCTACCCGATCTAATCCAATCGCAGTCCCTGCTTTTGCATCTGCATCGCTCCCCGAAACGGCCTAGTCAACGGCGCAACCTCAATTTGAATCTTGGTCAATTGGGTGATCTGCTAATGAAGGCTAAGCAGCTGAATCTTCATCTTGAACTACCATTGATGGCTTCGCACAAGCACCTGGAGATGAAATTGGAACGACGGGCTATGACTTTTGAATTGGAAGAAATGCCTATGGCCTGGGGAAAGATCCAATTGACCAAGTTTACTCCATCATTTTTCCGGATTCTTTTGTAGGATCAACTTATCCTCGCTCTGTTCCAGATTCACTAGTGGTTGGATAGGGGACGGCAGCTAGATCATAAGCCGAGGTAGCTGGGGAGCTGGTTGATCGAGTAAAAGCGAGTCAAAAAAAGTTTTGAAAGCAGAGCCCCTAGTCTTAGATCCCAACACGGCTCTATTTCTAGATCAATCGCATGAATCGGTTGCTACTCCTAGCCTTATATGGACGAATCAGTTTCTCCATCGACATCACGCATAGGAGAGATAGATTCCCCTCCCATCTCATACGTCAAAACTACTTCTCTCTAATAAATGGAGATGAGGCACCAGGAAACAAGGTCCAGTATCTTCATCCATCAATTGGAAAAGAGTCTATTACAGACGTATTAACAACCCCCCTTATTATGATGGTAGGGCTCAACCATTTAACAATCCCCGGCCAGTTGCCCCTTATTAATTCAAGGTGGATCTCCAAACCTTATCACCTTATTAGCAGCTTATACAAAGCTCCTCGATTAGTAATAGTAGGGAGCTACCAATTAATAATAGTAGGGCGAAGAGAGAGAGCTAGATTATATACGTATTAAAAACCTTTATCAGAGATGTTTAAATTAATAGGGATCGAGAGTTGAGCCCCACGATTAATAATAATTGATTCTCAAAAAGCCCGATCTACGAATACGATGCGTATTCGGATGTAGGCGCATCAGGCGGGATATAGGCACACTTCCCGTAGTAATGACAAGATGCTACCTCTACCGCTCAGGCTGCATCTCTAACCATCACCAGAATCTCTTCCCCCATCCTAATACGTATAAGCACCCATACCTGAATGAAGCAAAATATGGGGGGGGAATATGCGATCGGTTACTGCACCACGCAGTACTCTTCAAGGTTTAGAAACGGCCTCCCATTGGAGAGGGGGAAGCGGCAAGTGGACTATATTCTCATTTACGGCCGCATCGAATAGAGAAGACCTCTGAGACAACCCTTGCCCAGGGGGTTTAGATTGCCCACTATTCGAATCAAGGGGATTTTCCCACTATTCATATCGAATGGGATCAGTCAACTGAGGCGAGGGAAATAGACTCCCTTTAGATGGAATGAAACTGAATATTTATACCCATGCCCTAGTTACTTGATACTTTTAGAATCGATTCATTTGATAGAGGGAATGATACAAATGATAATCCATATTTGGGGAACGATAATGTGAAAGTGGTACTAGAAATATCTCTTCTCTTTACCTTATTCAAGTATCGAATCATTGGAATGAAGTATTAAATGGATCTAAATGGAGATATAGATATAGAATAGGAAAGTCTCTATTTTGTTCCTTCAATAGACCTTCACCTCTCTAACCTAGTTGGGGAAAGGGATGGGGAAAGGGATTGAGAGGACGTTGATACGTATCTAATATACCCGAGATGGGGGATAGGATGAAGTGGGTAATGAAGCAGTTTATTGATGAAGGATTTATGGGGGGAATAGGTTTAGGGATTGATAAAGGGAGATGTTTCGCCCTACTATTAATTAAGGAGTGAAACCAGTGAAGCCCTATTATTACTTGCATACTTACGCTGCTCGAACCGGTTGAGGACCTAACGAATGGATTCTATAGAAAAGGGGATATGCCTGGCTTTGTACACCCCCATGTTCATCCAAGGCTATAGCTTCAACAAGCCCTACTCGGATCAACCATAGCTCGAGGAATGAATCCTTTTTTTTTGGGTGCTTGTCTCTCTCTACCACCATCAACCCTGCTTTCCCGTTAAACCGAGCCCTCCCTTTCGCTTGTGGATTGGGCATTACCTCACTCACTTCAATTGTTGCTTGGAGATTCTATAGAGAAAGGGGGGGAAAGGTAGGAACCGAACAAGCGGGGGTGAATGGATTGATGGGCACGCGCATGGATGGAGTGATGGGTTGCGGTGGAAGCATGGATCTACTGTAGTTGGTACTCATGGAGGTACTCATTTGGGACCCGACCCAACCTGTTCTCAGTAGTAGGGGGAGGTACTTTGGAGAAGCGAAAATGTACTTAATCTCGGAATGAATCATGGTGGGCAGTCATGTTTGTGGTTGTCTCAAGCTGGGGGTTGCTTCATCATTATAGGGGTCTATTGTATATGTATCAGGAAGGATATCAAGTCACCTCATTCTCCCGTTCGACATTTATGGATAAGTGACCTCTATAATAGAGGTGGGGGTTTCATTCATCGTGGGGGGTAGTCGCGGATCTAATTTCGAAGAGGTGGACTTTATCAATTCATTGACACGGAATGAACAGGGGCGCATCCCCTACTATTCCAATAAGGCTGCTTCCCCCTCTGTTTACAGTGGCATACCCTATTTGTTACTATTTGCTGAGTCACGATCCCAAAAAGGGGCTTCTCTACCACCACCGCAGTTACCCCAATATCTCTATTGCCATATCATTCAACGTCCATCCAATAGGTGGGTGGCGTATCCTTCAATCTCTAATAGAGAGTGGGTGAGGGTGGGTGTTTCATATCTACATTCTAAACCTCTTGCCAAGCCCCCTTATTAGAAATTAATGAATTAATAGGGCTCCCAATTATTCTCTAGGTTTCAGGTGCTAGCCTCATATCTAGCTCAATTCTATGGGCCCCTTAGATAGTAATATATGGGGGAGCTTAAATAATGATAGGGTAGAACGAGTTCCAAAGATTCCTGATTCACCCGAGTTTTATACAGAAAAAGGGGGTCAACTGCCCCTATCTATTTTGTACCAATAAATCGAGAAATGTGGAGTTGTTAATACATAGATGATATGCCCCATAATGCTCATTCAAGGTAGCCAGTAGCAGTTTGCTTTAGGTCCAATATGCATGCAGCAGTGCGGCGCTTGATTCATGAAATAAGAATGAATCATGCCCCATACTATTATCACTTAAGCAGCGATCTCCCTTCTCGTAATAGTTGGGCAACCATAATAATAATTGTTGCTTGCTCAAGTAATAGATGCTTATGCCACCTCTGCTTCTTATCCCGTTCATCCGCTTCCACCCCCATAGATAGACAGTGAATCCATACAATGGATATTTGAATACTACATTCATAGATAAAGATATTGGAGAATAGATTCCTATTCCTACAGATTCATATTCAAGGATATATCGAAGGGTGGAATAGTCAAAGTAGTCAATTGGAGACTAGTGTCTCTATCCGACTGCCCGAGCAGGACCGAGCTGGTATACGCCAAGGGCCCTGGACCCCCCTTTGCACTAGATCGACCACCGAGAAAAGGGAATAGTAAGGGTTGTCCACTCAACAACCGCCTCTGATGAAGAAACTAATAGGAGAGACTTGATTCGTATTGAAGAAATGGAATGATAAATAGGCCACTTTTATTCTATTCTAAGTGGCTCCACCTTTTAATAAGAAGGATTTGAGTGGATTGGTGCAACAATATGCGGATTCATAGAGGCGATCCCAAATCATCACTTTCTAATAGTAGGGGTGGCACTTCTAAATAATATGGCTTCATAATAGTAGGCCCTTCTCCCTCTGTCTCCTAATAAGAGGTGATGGTAGGGCAAGCTTCAGGTGACCCGTCTCCGTCTCGATTCATTGAGGCACTCATTGGGGCAAGAAATGAGACTTTCTAGTAGGGCATGGAGTTACTGAATTGCCTCCCCTTGTCGAGCCAATGGGGCATTTTAATAAATCAATAGAATGCCCCTATCCACTAATGATAGAATAGAAATGTGGGGCTCTAGACTGACCTCTCCCCATAGGCAGTATAACATCCCTCTTCTCCTTAGCCAGGAGGCTCGAAAAGAAAAGAAAAGTGAAAATCAGAATCTTTAATCCCTTGCCAAGAAAAGCCTCATCCCTTGGCGAGAAAAGAGGGTTGGGTTTTTAGGTGAGAGGGCTTATTAAACAGAACGGATTAGATCTAAGGCAAGGCCCCTTTCAAATAGAGAGCTAGGTTGAGCACATAACTGAATGAATGCTCTCTCCCTTTCCCTCGGAAACCCTAACCTAACCCCTGAGGAGAGGAGGGGATTACTTACTCAAAGTTCTAGAGATCACGTCTTTATAGATGGAGTGCTTGCTTGGGTGGGACCTTCAAATAAAATTGGACCTGAGATAAGATAGCTTTTAGATAGATAAGTACTCTTAAGAGGTTTAGGAGATCGTGTTTCTCGGTCGAGTACTACATAAATGATGCTCTATTTTAAAATGAGCGCTCTCCCCTCCCGCTCGGATTTTAAAGGTAATGCTTTTTGAGGGGAATTGAATCAAAGGTTGGCTTGGCTGTGTAGAACAAGGGTTAGCACTATGTTATCCTGGTTCCTCCATCCAGATAGAGGATTGGGAGTTGTGCTAGGAGTTGTGCCATATGAATACCTCTCAACCCCATCTAGGGTGTTTTTATCCATTCTGTGTGATCCACTTATTTCCCTGAAATAGGATGGAGAAGTGATTTCATTCTTCCTCCCAAGTAAGTTAGTGTCACACCATCGGGATACTTTGAATAAACTAGAGTACATATAGGAGGTACCATTGAGAAAAAATGTTACCAAAATCTCTTCCAACCCTCTGGGGTCATTGCTCCGGATGTTGTTCCCCCCTCGTGGACCCCTAAAGAGAAGGTTCCATGGTTTTAGAATTCTGCTCGGCCTAGGTACTCCATAATTGCATAGGCAGAGATAATAAGCGAAAAATAGAAGGTAGCACCGGAAGAATTGTGTGAAATACGTGAATTGATCCAGCTGGGGCATCGTCGATCTAGTCTCTTTCTTCCCCTCCCCATATCCAGAGAAAGAAGTTCTATTCCTTCATATTCGGAAATGAATAAGGAATAGTGGCCAAAAATAAGGAATAGCCTCTTGTACCAGTAGTCAAGATACTACTAGGGAGATATAGGGCAAAAGGTGGTCAGTTCTTTGTTTACCAACAGAAAGTTGGGGGGCTTTAAAGCTTTCAATACTTAGGATGGGAGAATTGAATACCTCTCTACAAAAAAATGGGCCTTGAACGTACGTATTAACATGGGGAGCTATTCCATATGTATTAACAACCCATATTAAAGATCGACTCGTTAATACATATATAATCTAGATAAGGTAGGGTCGAGTTACGAAAAGAATCACTCAACCAAACTAATCATTATCTTGGGTTCGAATCCCAAGTGATCTATAGGCATAGAGCGAACATGACTCCTGAAATTAGGTTACGTGACTATCCAGATTTAGAGAGTAGTATTTTAAAACGTTCTAACATAAGAGACTTGATGATACTTAATTTGATCTCTCGAGAGATCAGAACCTCTATAAAAGCATCCCTTTATTTACTTGCAAACTCTTATTTCGACCTGAAATCTGGCTTCTTAAACGCTTTCTATTGATTCAAATGCGCCTAAAAATGAAAAAAGAAACCCCGTATATCATTAATTCAGCCCCAATTCTCGATTTGAAAGCCCGTAAAGAGTAACCAAACCAAGGTTGTCAACTAATCGGATATTGAGACCTGACCAAAGCTTCCTATCCGTATCCATAACTTGAAGGGTTATGGAAACCCTCTACCTCGAGACGTCGGTTATGGCCGGTGTGTCTCGAACAGTGACAAAAGATACATGAACAAGATGTATTTCTTGGCTTGGAAAAATTCCCTTAATGAGTTCCACTTCTGACCTCCTTGCCTTAAATCAATTATATACGTATTTAGAAGGATGGGAAGGCCGGAGACAAATATTAGTATTGGACAGCAAGAAAGGTATTAGAAACCTCGTATTTTCTCACGTTCAACCAATTCCACTCTAGAGCATTGATGAAAAGTTGCCATTTCTCTGTTTGATATAGCAGCAAAAGTGACTCAAGTTATTTTCACTCTAAAGCATCAAATGAAATAGCTATTTTGTCTAGTCTGTATATCTGGAAAAGTGACTCAACCCGATTTACTTCATGAGCCGAGTCTACAAGTCACCAATTTG
The DNA here is from genome assembly GCA_028583015.1 of Wollemia nobilis. NCBI lineage: Eukaryota > Viridiplantae > Streptophyta > Pinopsida > Araucariales > Araucariaceae > Wollemia > Wollemia nobilis. The sequence continues at coordinate 97,432 of JAQPPZ010017267.1, read as the reverse complement.
CTGTTGGATATAGCTGGAAAAGTTACTCAACCTCATTCTAGGAAGGGAGGGTCGGATTGGAGTCGTTATTTTAATGCGATCCAGATAATACTTAACCAATCTCAATCTCCTCCAACTTGAATTGCAACTTCCTCCAACCGATTTTGAAGAGCGACTGATCGAGAAACACAGATGAGACAATCCTCCACCACTTTCTCTCCCCTACCCAGCCCCTATGAGATCTTAATTAATGAGGATTGGTAGGGCCGGCACAACCTCACACGGAAGACCGGATCCTTTAAGTGCCATTTCAAGATCCAATCGCGGTTTCTAGCCTTTTCTAACGCCTATTTTAAAGTTGTTAATACGTATATAAGAGAATCGACTACATCTCTTTTCTCCTAATAATGAACTTTGAAAGCTTTTAAATAAATTGGTTTGCAGAAAACCAGGGATGGATTTCTATACGATCAAAAGCCAAAGAAAGATATTTCAAGAAAGATATTTCTGGTTTTGGGCTGAAACAGAATAGAGAGAGTATGCCTTACAACATAGGGAGTACCACACAGAAGATAGAGAGCACTCCCTAGAAGAGAGAGCACTCCTTCAAGAAACGTAAGAATAGAGAGAGCACTCCTTCAAGAAACTACAGAAGAGAGAAAGCACGCAACAGAAGAGAGAGAGCACGCAACAAAAGAGAGAGAGCACTCCCTAGAAGAGAGAGAGCACTCCTTCAATAAACTACAGAATAGAAAGAGCACGCTACAGAATAGAGAGAGCATGCATAAAGGCTTATTCGATAAGCCAGAGAGGAAAACTAAGAGTAGAGAGAGGGAACTATGAAAAGGGAAGAGGCCGGATGGAAGAGAACTGGGAAACAGGGCAGACCTCGGGGAGAGGAATCAGACGATCTTGAACTTTGAAGACGATCTCTTGTCAGATCGAAAAATATAATTGAATTCGGAAAGCGGACCGCTTCTAGAGAATAATATTCTGGATTCAACAAGACCAAGACACGAACGGATGAGAGGTTGCGGGAAATCTTCCAGGAATACGTCTCAAATGGTAGGGTGTCGATTAAGAAATCTTTCCATCTAAGCAGCTGCTATCCCGGGCCCGGGACATTCGTAGCCAGCCCACCCCCATATAGTTATTATACTGCCCCATCCCTCGATGCTTCGTTTGGGTTGCCCGGCGGCCAAGCTATTGATGAATTGGTAAAGGGATGGCTTTGGGAGGGATGAAGCAGATACGACAGCTAAAGGATACTTTATTGAAGGGCCAACCTCCAATTCAAAGTAGACGATTAGAAAGATATGTATTTATTGGAGAAGTATGGGGAGTCAGAAACCCCGTATTTCTTCACGTCCACCAGATCTCACTAATGAGCTAAGAATTCAAGTTGCCATTTATCCGTTGGACATAGCTGCAAAAGTGACTAACCATACTTCCACTCCCCTTAATAATAAGTGGGGGGGATCGAATTCAAGTTGCCAAGAATCAGAAACCCCGTGTTTTGGCACGTCGACCCAGATTCACCGATAAGCAGGTTCAATTTGTTGCCATTTCGCTCCAACCCCGTGTTTTTGAACAGAAACCCGAATTCACGAATAAGCAGGCATTTCGATCCTCATTCTGGCTCCAACCCCGTCTTTCCGAAAGCAAACAAAATTTCACTCCTAGGCGAGGTTGAGAAGTGAACCAGTTTGCTTCAACCCCGTATTTTTGAACGTCGACCGCGGTCGATAAAGAATTGGGTTTTTTGCTCCAACCCCGTAAAATTGAACATAAAACCTTGAATCACTCTGAAGCTGATGATTCAATAGCCCATTCCTCAGAAACCCCGTAGAATCGGACAGAGAACCTTGGATGAATATGAGAATTGGAACCAATCCCGGTGCTCCCCATTCCTCCTACAGATCATTGATCCGGCCCACTATATCGAATCATTCGCGACCGATCGATCGGTTGGAATATAGTGGGCGGGGCAGTCCTCCATCACCCTTTCCTGGGACGGTCTAGTATACTTTCGTTTCGGTCCTCCCCCCCGACTCGAGCGAATAATTCGATATAGTGGGGCGGGACAGCAGACGGATTCGGGTTTCGGCTTCTACAGCGGTCCCACCCCTGAGATAATAATAGTAGGGCGGTATATTGTATAATAAGGGGAACATTGGGAGTCTCCAATTCAATATTTCGTTATTCCTTCGACCCCCGCGGGAGGGAATAGCACCAGCAAATAGGGCTCCGGCCCCACTATCAATTAATTGCAAGATCTTTCCATCTCGAAAAGAAAACCTGATAAAGATAAAGCCTCGAAAACCTGATAAAGATAAAGCCTCGAAAAGAAAAGTAAGCCCTTCCTAAAAGGAGAATATAAAGTTGTTAAGGCTTTTCAAGTAAGCGCAAACTTCCCACCGAAATATAGAAAGCAAAATAAAAGAAAATAAAAGCCTCTCCTCTCTGATATTTGATTTTAAAAGCATTGCCTCTCCTCTCTGATATTTGATTTTAAAAGCATTGCCTCTCAGAAAGATTCTAATTTATTTAAAGAATGCCTTGAAAAATACCTACATTCGTAAGATTAGAGCTGCATTCCATGAATTTGAGGGACCCTCCTTGGATGTCCAAGCCCATAAATCATGGGCACAAGTATTGGCTTACATGCTCAAAAATGTACGAGATAAAAATTAACCTTTTGTACAAGGGGATCCAATTCCATGGGACGCTATTGAGCGGGCCAATAAGTGCTTGCTTCCCCAACTCTGAGACCTCCAATAAAAGGATGATCATCAGAGGGAGGAAGCCACTCATATTAAATGGAAGGGTATTGTTTCCGGTTATACATTCAGTGATGACGATGAGTCCTTAAGCCTCGAGCAACGAGTCAAGCGCTTAGAGGACTGCTTCAAGGATTTACAAATAGTCTATCAAATTCAGAAAGATGGATTTGACAAAGCCAAGGTTGCCCACGCTGCGCTGGTCCAAAAAATGAGAAGGAGGAATGAGGCTATGAGAAGGATGAACAGGGATGGGGATGAGCACGAGGAAGAGTAGCTTGTATAGTTAAGTGGAAACCACATTGAGTAGGGTAGAGGCTTGGTTAACTATTAATCGGAGGAACACGCATCTGTTAGACCGATCAAGCGAGAGTAGTCTGGTAGAACGGAATTGAATTGACTAGCTGCAATGGAGAGGCAAGGCACACCCATAATTATTGAGTTCCAATTCTTGAGTTAATTCATTATTAGTCCCCAGTTCGTCTAATGTCTTTATCTTTCCCCTATTCACTATCTAACTTCCCATTTTATTATTATTAGTAAGCTTCTCTTCTATAGTTGGCCCTTCCCCTTCTTAGATAGGAGGTAAGACTTACCCTATGCTTGCTATAGGTAGTAGATCCCCCTATTCCAATATGGATAGTGATTAACCTTTGTTAATGGAGGTTGGCGGTTCAATCAACTTATTTTCCTTCAACCCCGTATTTTGGTAAAAGCCCCTTTTTAAGACAGAGAGGCGAGCATTCCGGAAGTTGAACACTTCCACTTCTAAAGTAGTTCATAGCTCCTAATTATATCTCAAGAGGTCGCGATTATAGATAGAGAGCTCTTTTGAGGATAGAGAGCGTTCCTCTACCTTCCTCAGGGGCTCACTAAAATACAACAACACGAGGAGGCATGTGTATAGTTCGGCCTCTAAAAAAATGGTAGTCGAGGGAGCCGTAGCAAGCATTCTTGATTCCTTGTCGCTCGCTCACCGAGAGGTCTTTAGGGAAATCCCTTGTCTGATCATCTACCTTTTCGATCGAGTGTAGTGCATGGGGCTTATATAATCAATGTAAAGCATCGATCCGTCATTGCAGTAACTTTAAAAGCTACCTGCTGCCCCATGTTTAAAAGGGCTTTTAAAATTCGAGGGGAGGGAACTCCTCAGATCTGGCCCATGATCGCTGTTGGGCCCATCTATCCTTGGAAGGAAAAGCTGGAGGTATGGATTCTCGTTCCTATTGTGTGTGTGTTTCAAAGTCTCGATGATGAAGCCAATCCATCGATAGATATAGATACGAAATGGAGCTCTAATCAGAAGTGTGGGTGGGATTTTGATGTCGGTGGCATGGATAGGGGCACCTGTTGTCATGAATGAATCTGGAAGGCTGGAGGGGCGATCGAAAGGATCCAAGCTTGACCAACCCGAAGAACCCTTCTGACCGTCGCACCCTGGGCCAGTGACGCCCAAATTCCTTCTTTTTTGAGTGAATAAGAAATGCCACCGACCCCCCTGATCAACTCGATGAATGGGCTCTAAAGTTTTCCCCCAAGGCAAGCAGTCTAGAGAAAGAGGAATAACTCTCCCACTTTATCGGTAAGCGAAAGGAGCAGTCAAAACTCATGGGGTCAGCTTATATATGAAATTATGGTTGAGCACATTCATGCACTCAGAATTTTGTATATAACAGACCTCGACCTGAGCCTCGACTGCTTCGAATTTGAAGTCGATAAAGGGCCCCTTTTTAAGAGCTCTCAAGTTTTCTCAAAGAATAAAAATGTGGCACCTTTAATTTAAAATCTCTACTTGCTTCCCCTCTTTAAATAGAGAGAGAGGATGAAATTCTCTTAAAATAGCCACGTCGCGAGCGCAGCGCTCAAAATAAAATGGAAATATCTATCTATAATCTCAAGAGGGAGAGGAAAAGCGACCAGAGAGGCTCCTAAATAAGCTCTCTTTTAAAGGCGAAAAACCTTCCTTCTCCGACTTCAAAATGATACTCGAAAAAAGCTCTTCAAACTCTTTTTCCACTGCAAATGAGAATTCGGCTTTGCTTATAAGAGAGGCCTAGCCACATCTTTTAAAGCTCTCTATCTATAATCTTAAGAGGTCCTTGAGATAAGCGCTCGACCTTTTAAATGAGGGAGAGGGCTGGAGAGCACTCTTAAGACGCTCTCTATCTAGAATCTCAAGAGGACCTTTTAATATAAGACAAACTCGATGTTTATTAAAAGCGGCGTTTTATTTGCCCTTTTAAATGGTGGGGGTCGAGGGATGTTAGAATATATGCACTCGCTTATCGGGGGAGTTTTATAGTTTTCCTCGAAACCTTCAATATTATCCTCTCCTATCCCCTCCCCTCCCCTCTATTAAAAGGCAAAGGCCCCTCCCCTTTTTGAAATAAGTGCAGCCCATTTTGGAAATTATGAGCAAAGGCCCATTTAAAAAGAGAGGGGGGCATGGATCGATCTCAGGAATTTATTCAGGATCGATGCTTTAGGATCAGGATCAGTGTTGTTTGTTGTTTCCTCACTAGTCGAAAAGGTTCAATTTCAATCGCATTGGGTAGGGCAGCACGCTACTATTGGGTTGGGTTGGGCTGCAAAACTACCCTAGCAATCAAGCGATCCTCTCTATTTTAAAGGGGAAGGTGGTTTGGTAAATTAAATTAAATCTTCTCTCCAGCCAGTATTAAAAGCAAGCAAGCGCTTGGTAACAACCAACTAACCAACAAACCAACTATTAGGCGGGCGGGCGCTCCTCTTGAGAAATGAAAACGGTGGGCCATTTTTAATTCCTTGTTTTGAATTGAGCTAAGGTACGCGTCCTAACAAATCTGGTGCTTGCTCGGTTTTAAAAGAGGGGGCCTTGAGGCATTCCTTTATAAAAATGGGAGAGCCTCTTAAGATCGAATTTTGTGGAGAAGGAATCAATCTCCGACGTAATAAAGAAATAAAGAATCTATCTACACTACACCATACTATCAGGTCTGATTACTCGAGAATGAATCTTAAGAGGGCCTCGATCGCTCTCATTTTAAGGGGGATAGGATCTCGATTTTTGCAAGCTTTTAAGAGGATTTTAAAGAATACCTTTATTCCTTTAAGGGTGCTTATCCTTACCTTATAAAAGTGGGGGTGGGGGTTTTAGTCGCTTGCCATTGAATCTTGTGAACCAATTGAGACCGGAATAGGAAAGGGAGATGCGAATAGAGGGGAATAACCAATCGATAAAAGAACATGAAACCATTCCGTTTCGATAGAGGTACGGAAAATGATTGAGGGTGATAAAGTAGGTAAAGTGGTTGAATTTTGCGAGTTGTTCCAACCACTGCTGGAGATTCCAAGAGCCAAACAAGAATGAATACCACACATAAGAGTAAAGATCGGGCTCCCTGGTAGAATGTTGAACCAATTCATTTTGGATTGATCAAATTGGTATGAAAGTTGTGGGATGGGAAAACTACGAAAAACACAAATTATTCTCAAAACCTGATGACCTACCAATTGCAGGAGTGGGATTTCTGGTGAGCAATAAGTACTTGAAGGATACAATTCAAGTGTACCATCTTCTTTATCACTCCAAAATAAGGGTTCGGGAAGAGGAGGAAACAGCAGAGAAATCCGAATCAGACCTAAATGGAAATGGCATGAAAAGTCTTTTTCAAAACCCATGATGAAGGGCGTTACTACGATATACAAGAGAAAGGGAAAAAAACTCGTGATTAGTGTAGAGAAATTGGGTAGAATCTATTTATGGAATAGTCCAATAAAGAGTCGTCTCATTTCCTTATTCAAAAAAATGCTGGCATTGAACTTATGAAAAGGCTAGTTCTAAAGTTCATAACCTTTAGATAAGCTTTTGGATAGAAACAAAAGCTTTTAATCCTAACTGACCTTCTAAGGAAGTTAACTATTGGAATGGGAACGGATGCACTCGCTTACCGATAAAGTGGGGGGTGGAGGGGAAGTGAACGAGGACCGCACTCGCATGAAATTGAAAGCCCCTCTATCCCCAAACCCACCCTCCTCAACCGTCTATATTATATACGTATTAACAACTTAACAACTCGACCTTTTTTTCACCTTGAAATCGAGACCCCTATGTTTTAAAGGCGACTCCTCTCTATTTTAAAAGTGATTGAGGTTTATCGAATGCTTATAACAGCCTCGACCTAGAATTTTTAAGGTCGAGTGCTTACCTCAAGGACCTATTTAAAACTTTAAGCTTACCAGAGAGCTCTCTAGAAAAAATTCCAGTCGAGTGCTTATCATCGTTTAAAAGGTTGGTCGAGTGTGGCTTGTTTGCCTTTTAAACAAAGGGCTCTTTATCTATAACCGAGTAGCCTTTTGCTTTTTAAGAGCCTAAAGGCGATCTCTTAAAATGAATCGAGACATTTCTAGCCCCCTCTCCCTCGACCTTCTCGATCCATTGATCGAAAGCATAAATGACCTCTTTAAAACATGTGTTGTTATGCGAAGAGCCTCTTAAGTTAATAAAGGATGACCTCTTGAGTTAATAAAGGGGGCGCATAAGAGTGATTCTATCTCGACCGTTAATAAAGGGGGGCGCATAAGCATAAATGACCTCTTAAGATTATGGATAGAGAGCTTGGCCGCTTAAAGTTTTAAAGGGGCTGTTTGTTACAAGCACTCGACCTTTCTCCCCACCCCCCTCGACCTCTCTAAAAGGTCGAGTGCTCTCCTCTCCTAATTAATATAAGGCGGTTGAGTGCCTCGACCGAGGGAAATAGATTCTTTCCCTTGTGCCCCAGGGGGAATGTGCCCTCTCGCCTCCTTCCCCCAGAAATTCAATCAATCTGGGTGCTGAGATCTCGAATCGGGAATCAAATCAATCTGGGTGCTGAAATCTTGAACTCTACCTATTTTAAAAAGTGCTTTTGTTTCAGGAAAGCCAACCTGGTAGAGCGAGCTGATTGGCCCTTGGACGATCACATCAAGATGAAATTCGAAGCGGGATGATGACTGTGAACTCCAATAAAATACGAAGCTTGGGTTCGACACGAGGGGATAAAAGCCTTGATGGAGCGGAGCAGCCACAAGTTTCAAACGGAGTAGGGATCATCGTGGATTTAATGCCACGTCATCAGCCCTTTAATTCAATTTAATAAGAGCGCCCTCTCCTCTCTATTTTAAAGCTAAAAATGAGTTGCGTTAAAATTTGAAAAGGGCCAAGGAAAGAGGAAGCATTTTTATCTCTCTCTTTTTTCTTCTCTCTCAACTAAAATCCTTCTTTCTCTCTTTTATAAGGCCCCTTTTACACCTCCTTTGGCATATCTACAGCTGTATCGATGTCAACTATTACGTATATAATACGGGATTCTTATTGGATGATAGCGAAGAGCAAAACTAAAGAGGTAAAGCGAGAGAAAGTAGCCTAGATTCACGCTGTTTAAAAGTACCTCTAGCTCTAAAAAAACACTTCGCTTCCCCCATGGCTCTATAATGTTTCATTTCCCCGCTGGTAGCTCTCCCTTCCCCGACGATAGAGGAATCTTGCTTGCTTATAGATAAAGGGGCCTCTCAGTGAGACGAATGTCACGACCCAACCTAATGCTCTTCAGCTATAGTCGAGTTGGTTTGGGCGGTTCATCGCCATGATGCCTATTGAGATGGGATACACGGGCCATTTTGAAGCGTAAGATCAAACCAGTATTTCCTATTCTTATATATAAGGGGCACGTAATCTTTATCAACCATTCTCGCTGGCATTCTCAACCCCTTAAGATATTTCTTCTATCGAGTTTTTTTTCCCCCCTATTCCAAAAGGCCCGGGAGTTTCTTTGGTCCAATATTCGCCCCCCTCTCGGCCCTCTCTCTAAAACAATGGAGAAGAGCTTTTTTCAAATAGAGAGCCAACCCAACTCACTGCTATAGTAGCATTCTTAAAAAGGTCAGGAAGTTTTAAAGCGAATATATCAGTTTCATTAGAATTAATACGCCTAGCTAGGGCTATTATAAGATTGGATTCGAAGTAGGAAGTACCACCCAGAATGATTATCGCTAGAGTAACCTTTAAAATCAATCTCCCGATTGAGGAAATGTCAAGAAGTATGGATGGATTTGAATGAATACACGGTTGGTGGGCTCTTTAACAACAACTCTTGACTGGGAGGGATTTCTCGGTGAAGCCAACCCAAAAATGAACGAAGAATTGGCTGACTTTGACTGCACCTTGTAACCTCTTAAAATGCCCTCTCTATTTTGAAACTTTTAAAGGGGATCTCACCCCACTCTCAAAATAGAGAGCCTCTTCGGGGTGGCCAGATCGCTCTCTATTTCAAGGTGTCGATAAAGGGATTTCATTCTCTGTAGTAATGGGATTTGTGAAGTCATACAGAAACCATGATGGCCGAGCTCACTGACGGCACCTTTCTCTGCTACACATGCTTAGTTAGCCATCAGAGTTGGACCTTTTAATTTAAAGGGACCCCCTCTTATATAATATTGCATGGCATATTTCAATTCGCTTCACAGAACCACCTTATAGATAGAGAGCTTATTCACCTTTCTTTCATCCACTGCCTTGATCTCAGGCATGACCCCCTCTCCCATCCATTTGAAGAGAGAGGGAAAAGCATAAATTCATATGTAGTACATAATAACAAGGACTCAACCTCATAGTCTTGCAGCTGCTCCCCCTTCTTCGCCAGGTTCGACGTCCTGAGGCGGTCGCCCTGTTCGTCTCAATCCTATTCTCATAGTTGGACCTTTTAGAATAGAGGGGGCGCAGCTAGCTATTGAATTCAAGTTTGTTCCCCCACTGCTATCCCCCCGGGGCCAGAATGGATGAGGTATATACCAACTAGGGGGGAGGGACCAACGACAACTTTTCTATCGGGTCTTCTTCGAGCTTTTAGGGTTTCTAGTTTCCCGAGAGGCGGCGCGTTCCTTATTGATCAAACCTTCTATCCATTGCGGTTGTTCTCGTTATTATATTCAAAGCCCTCTCTGTTTTAAAATGCTGAAATGCGCCCTCTATATTTAAGGTCAGTTTTCTATAGCCCTTTTAGAATAAAGAGGGAGAGATGGCAAGAGAAGAGAAAGCCACCTCTCCTAAAGAAAGAATGAAAAAGCAAGATCAAAAATCGAAACTCTTATATTATATATGTGTGCTCTCTATTTTGAAAGGGGTGGAGATCAATATGCCCTTTTGATTTAATGGGCAACTTCAATTTTGAGGTTGAACGGGAACGGTATGGAATGGTCTCGTCCCCTCTAAAGGTATCTTCTTTCGAAGTTTGTTCCTCCCACATTCGAAAGGTACTAGCCTGTCTGGTTGGCCCATGATTCATTCATTGGGGGTAGAATCCAATGACAAAGAAAAGGTAGAGTCCCCTCCCATTGTATAGACTTGATCAACTAGAGATGGGAGATGACCCCATGAAAAAGCATTGGAAAAGATAGCTCAAAAGCCCCTTTTTAAAAGACAAAGAGGCGAGCCCTCTCCTTACGAATATTCGAGTCCCCGACCGGTTGTTAGAGGAAGGCCCACTGCACTCGCCTTTATTGGATAGGTTGGAAACAAAGGGTGGATCCCCCCCATCTGTAGACACAAAATCTTATGGAACTTTTTTGAGAGGAACGAACCTCTGTATCTATAATCCTCTGACCTCAAATATCACTTATTTCCAAAAAATAAAACAAAACTAAAGGCTTTTAATAGATAGACGGCTGATCCTTATTTAAATTGGAGAGGTCATAACCTCAAAAATGACAAAACAACTTATTTATTCTCAATGTTAAGAATAAAACCCTTTTGAATGATCTCTATTTTCAAAAGGGGGAAAAGACCTGCTTAATAAATCCATTTACTGGATTTCAAACAAAACAAAGGTGCTCTCTCTATTTTAAAAGGGCTACCAATCCTTCTTAGAAGAATGTTCCACTTGATCAACTTAAGACATCGATCTGACCTTTTAAAGGCAATGAAGGGGTGAGAAGATGTGAGGCTTGTGTCTAGTACTCCCTCGATTACCAATCCTACTACCCTGATAGAAGTTGGATCGCTAACACACCGTTCCTCTGGCAGAGAATAGGATTCGTCGAAACACAGCCAAAAAGATGGACTAGTGGCTACCTCCTCCCCATACACAACCTGAAAAACTACTGCAGTAACTGCAACCCCGGGCTTCACTGTGTCCAATAAAACCAACCATGAATTGAATGCTTCTTCCCCCATCAAAAAGTTGTCTACTTTTAAAGCTTTGGCTACGGAATCTCAATGGAATAATTAGGACCATACTGAATATCGAACTCCACTTGATGATCGAAACAATGAAGAGAGGTACTGACATCGATTGGGCTTATAAAGGACCTCTGAGCAGAGAACCTTTAAAAGGTTTCATAATGTCGAACCCTTTGAAAAGAGGGCTCCGATTCTCTCCTGTCAGAGGGCTTTAAAATCCTCTTCCTATTTTTCACCCAGATCATCATCCAATGGGACATAGGAGTACTTTCCTCTCATGGCATGGACCTAATTCATCTATTTTTCCTTAAAGAGCGCCCTCGCTCATAAATCAAGGATATAAATTGTCCCCCTTAGAGATTTTGAGAGTTGAGATCGATCTCAAATAAATCATTTAGAGAGTTGTCCCGTCCCGGCATGTCCTCTTCTTCTTCACCCTTTTCTATACAATAATTCCATAAAATCCATTTTATTCCCATTATTGATGTACCGAAAATGATAACAGGAGCTATACCATGCGGTCGAGAAGCGTCAACACCTATTTCAAAAGAGCTTCAGTGATTTTTGCTCTTAAAATCTCTACCAGGTTCACGTGCTTGCCGTCCCCCCTCCCCCCCCACTATAGTTACAAGGGTGCGCCTCTCCCCACTATTTAAAAGGGCAAAAGGGATCAATCCCCCTATCAAAATTGGAGGGTATTGAATTGATATGAGGTTGGGCTTTTTTTGGATGACATGAAGCATAGCAGATTCACGAGAAGGCCCATCCCATATTCTTTCATACTCGGTAGGAGCATGCTCGGCCCACCCAAAAAATTGGATCATAGCAAACTGCTGATTAGGGGCAGACTCCACTCAAGGTTTTAAAGGGCTCCCACCCCGTGTCACTCCAAACGCATGCATACATAACGGGGCGGGGAGGAATATAGACTGTGTTCGGGCCTATATGTGCTGGCAAAGCCGGTAAAGCTATGGTAGGCAAGGTGTGGGGAAATAATGAACAGATTGATTAGTCCAAGGCTCTGAATCGATCCCAATCCATTTTAAAAGCTTCCACCCTGACCTCGAGAAATGGCGGTTCAAAATCCATCTATCCCGACGGGTGGGAGCAAGCTTTGAAATAGTTGATATTCCTTCGCTCCGGTCTTACCTCACCCATCGAACAAAGTCCAGACTGGGCTAAGGCGAGGAGGCGTACACTGATTGTTTTGATTTGTCCTATGCTATGCTCATATGTTTCGGAAAGATGCCCAGCCCATTCTTAATGTTCCAAGGTTCCACTCTGCATAAAAGTCCACATAAGAGATTGGGGCTGTTCCCTCCTCTGATTGGGGTTATATATTTTTTCTTTAAAATTGAGAGGGGGCCACTCACTAGATTATAGAGAGCTTTCAAACTTTAAATGGGTTTGGGCTGGCTCTTAACAAGGGCCTAGCTTGAATGGGGTTTTTTCAGAGATCCACCACATATTTTTCAAAATAAAGAGGGGCTCGCCTCGCGATAGTACACCATTATCATTGGTCAGAATGATTCTCGCTTGCATACCAGTTTAGGAAGGGGACATGGAAGGGTTTTCACTCAACATTTTAAGGCTTTTGCTCTAGTTCCTATTCATCCTGGCCAAAACTTCTCTTTTCCCCCTATATATTCAAGCTTGCAAGGCTCTCTATCTATAACCAGGAATCCATGAATTCATCTGCTTCATAAAAAGGAGAAATAAAGAGGTTTCGTTCTTCAATATAATAGCCCTGATTCTTGTGTTTCACTATCTTATGTAGTATGTAACAATGACCCACTCAAAATAGAGATTCTTGAAACGTCTCAATTTAATACATATATAGTAGACTCGCTTAAAATCATTAAAGGTTCGGATAAGTTGCTTTTTTAATGAGGTTTTCCTCTCCTTGGGTTTTTTAAAGGGCCAAAGGGGACGTCTTATTATGGTAGTAATAATGCTCTCCGTATTATATCAAAGGGTTCGTTAATATAATAAAGGGCTCTATTTTGGCAAGCTTCAATACGAGTCCCTCGACCCGACTTTATTTAATAGTGCGTAAAGAGAGAGCGGTCATCGACTTAAGTTTCATTAGGAATCTCACTTATGCGCTCTTTAGATAAAGAGATAGAGAGGAGATCTCTAACCCTATTAATGGTTATTTATGCGCTCTTGAGATAGGGAGATAGAGAGGAGATCGACCCGGCTCAACCTTTTAAATTAGAAGCTCACTTAAGTGAATAAATTCAGGTTGTAAAGATTTTAAGGTTCTACGAGCTTCTAATTTCAAGTTCCCATATCTCCTTCTCTTTCATCGTAGGTACGGATCCCACTTCCAAACGAATGAACAAACAAGAGGTGTTTGGTAGTCTTCTCTCCATAACAATCTATTTTGTGAAGGAATAACAACTTTATATTAAGAGCCCATTCACTCACATGACTGGGTGAGCTTGTGAAAAGCGCTCCTAAAGGGAAGCATTCTATTGGACCTGACAAGCGGCATCGTACCTTTCTCATTAGGGAATTTTTGATTCACTCCGCATGCTCTCTATTCTAAGGAGGCTGAGCACAGAAACCCTGGCCCTTTTGAAATAACAAGCCCCCTACAAGCAATCATGTTTTCTTTACTCCATGGAAGAATAATAGCTTCGGTCGAGTCTCATTATAAAACTTGGCCATAAAAATTAGAAAGGGAACGGGAAGAAAGGAGTTGGAGAAACCAGTCCATCCCCTTAGGAAGGCGGTCTTTTCAATGGAATGATAAATTTTTAATCTGGGTCATTCTTCGATTTCGAGTTCCTTCAATCCTAGGTGGGAAGGATAGAGATTTTGTTACTGATCGAAGGTTTTTAAGAATTCATGTCAAAAATGAAATGAAGATAGATCACAGGGGCTCAAGCTAACGCGTGAAACATTTTTAAAGCCCTCTATTTTAAAAATTTACAGACTTGATTGAAATATCCACAAGCCCCTATTCATGTATGGTTCGACATCCATCAATCCGAAAAAAATTCTAGAATGGCCATGAGATAAAAAAGGCCTCCTTATGGGAAAAGGAGAAAGTGCCCCAGATTGAATTTTGGGGGTCATTAAAAGCCATGTGAGATTTGGTTGGTTTTTGATACCGTTTTGATCAAAAAATGCCTGTATTATATTAAAGCCTAAGAATCGAAATCAATAATGAAAAGGAGAAGCTCTTAGTGGTATCCCCTTTTAAAATAGAGCCACAGGGTTTGCTTGAGAAGCCACCGAAAGGTAAGGCAATATACGCCTGTGATCTATGTTCTTTTTCAAAAAGAAGGATCAGGAGGTAGTAGGCGATTCCTCTAACCAGAAGGGCTCTATCATTTCCTCTAACCAGAAGGGCTCTATCATTCAGGAACGAAGAACCTGAATATTATTATGAGCTCGCCTCTTAAAATAAAAAGCTTAAAAAGATCCATTCATTTCCTCCAATTCCAATAGCATCATTTCAGAGCCCGTCTCATCCTCGCTCGGTCGAAGAAACCCGACACAAAAGCCGGGAAGAAGGCTTTCTTATTCTATCCAATGACCCAATCGGAGTGAATCACGAATACTCCTTGGGTCGGGCACTCTCCCCTTTCTCTTTTCGAAGTGTCCTTCCCCCTCAAGGCCTGCGTGCCATTCCAATATAGTAAGTGTTTCGACTGCATTATTATTTACGCATACATGCCAACCCGATCAGGATTTACGTCATCCCTACCTTCTCTATTGCAATAGCTATTGTGGCATAGCTGCTCGTTATAGATAGAGAGGATCTATAAAAACAATCGGATTTCTTCTACTTTTGATTTTTCTTGGAGTGAGTGCTCAAAACAAAGCAAATCGTTTGAGAGGAAACAAACATCTATATTGGCTACAGTATTAGAGTAATTGAGCTACTCTATGCTTGAGTGATTCCTCTCCAGCATAGATTAGCTTATAAGTCTAGTGCTTATATAGAGAGTAATCCCTTTCCAGCAAAGAGTAATTCCTTTTCGGTTTGTAGGCATAGATTCCCCGACCTTATTTAAAGGTCGACGTACAGTTCTATAGGTGCTAGTTTTGGAAAATCCTTTCTGGCATAGAATCATTTCTGGCATAGATAGCGCTAGTTCCAGCCCGACCGAGATCAAAATTCAAAGCTTAAGAGCTTTCAATTAATGATTCGGAAATAAAGGTGACTTTAAATTAAAGAGCAGGTAGGCCATCAATGCCCTTTTAAAATAGAGAGCCTTCCGTCCTTGACAAAATGAAAATCCTTCCATAGCTCAAATTATCTCAATGCCTAACAAGCTATTCCCCATATTGGTCAAATAATTTTTCCATTCTTTCCACAATCCCTCACACACGGACATGGGGGGGTAGACATGTCAAAATGCTGAGGCTCTCTCCTGAACCGACATCGACCCAGGTCAGACCTTCCCACCCACCCTTTAAGAGCTGGGTATCTTCCACTCATTCTCTTCCATTCCTCTTTTCCACTTTGTCCCAACTCCGGCTTACTTAAGCCTTTTGCTCTGCCCCGACTACCTCTATTTTAAAAAGGTACTCTTTCACAACTCTCGACGCCGAATAGAGAGTCGCAGGATCAGGCGACCCGAATTTATTTTAAGCCCGATAGACTTCCCTTTCCCTTTATGCGAAGACCAGATTCTCCATTCTGACACACCCCAAGCACCGAACGAGACTAGTGGTCCCACCGTTATCCCCCCCCGATCGTAGTGATCCAATATTCATATCAACATCTCGTTATCTACATAGTAAAAAATTCCCACTCTTTTCAGGTGATCCATCATATCAACATCTAATCTACCCAATAAAAACTCAATCTACACAATAAAGGTCGCTTGCCACATTAGTACATTACTCTCACCATGGTAGAACCATATTTGAACCTTTTAAAATAATCTTTAAAAAACCCATAAGCTCTTTTATAATATTTAAATAGCTTGGGAGTTTTTTTTAAAGAGCTCTCCCCTCCTCTCTAAAAAAGACAAAACCCCTTGTGATATTTGGAGCAAAACAAAAACCTTAAAATATAATGAGAGCTCTTTAAATTGAAAGGGCTCTCCATTTTAAAAAAGCTCTCGCCATTTTTGTGGACAAATTCTGGTTTGGACCCTTCTCCTGCCCTCTCTCCTTTGTTTTAGAGAGAGGGCCCCTCCCCTTTTTAAAACAAGAGCCCTTTAAATTGAATTGAATTGAATGGCAAAGTCCCGGGCCCTTTTTAAATAGAAAGCCCAAAACTCTTTTAATTTAATTTAAAGAGCCACTCTCTCTCCTTCGTTTTAGAGAGAGGGGCAAAGGAGAGAGAGCTTATGGTTTTTAAGAGGTTTTTAAAAAGAGGCCGGGTTATGGCTATTAAAGAGAAAAAATATAGAGGAATTTCTCACTCTAGAAACTGCTCTAATCGAGTACATCCACAATCGGGAGAGCACCTTCCCAACCAGCTCTCAGGAAATCACCCTCAACCTATTGATTCATGTACTCAACTGATAAACATGTAACCACCCCTCGGTGACCGACCTTTAAATAAATGTCCATATGTAATAACGATTCATTGGGAAAGGGAAAGCTTAGTGTGAAGGTTGCTCCCATACAGTTCGGTTAAGCCAGTCATATTAAAAGTGTCTCGCTCTTTAGAACCTTTATAAATGGTAATCGACTCCTTTTCAAATAGAGATGTTACATCTCTATTTGAAAAGCTTGCGGAACCAAAAATCTTAAAGCACTTTTAATTCAATTTAATTTAAAGAGTGATATCGGGTAGAGCTTATTCACTTGATACTCTAAGCTCTACCCGATCCCACTCAAGTGAATAAGCTCTACCCGATATCACTCTTTAACCAAAAATCTTATGGAAACAAAGGGTGGATCCCCCCCATCTGTAGACACAAAATCTTATGGAACTTTTTTGAGAGGAACGAACCTCTGTATCTATAATCCTCTGACCTCAAATATCACTTATTTCCAAAAAATAAAACAAAACTAAAGGCTTTTAATAGATAGACGGCTGATCCTTATTTAAATTGGAGAGGTCATAACCTCAAAAATGACAAAACAACTTATTTATTCTCAATGTTAAGAAGAAAACCCTTTTGAATGCTCTCTATTTTCAAAAGGGGAAAAGACTGCTTAATAAATCCATTCTTGGATTTCAAACAAAACAAAGGTGCTCTCTCTATTTTAAAAGGGCTACCAATCCTTCTTAGAAGAATGTTCCACTTGATCAACTTAAGACATCGATCTGACCTTTTAAAGGCAATGAAGGGGTGAGAAGATGTGAGGCTTGTGTCTAGTACTCCCTCGATTACCAATCCTACTACCCTGATAGAAGTTGGATCGCTAACACACCGTTCCTCTGGCAGAGAATAGGATTCGTCGAAACACAGCCAAAAAGATGGACTAGTGGCTACCTCCTCCCCATACACAACCTGAAAAACTACTGCAGTAACTGCAACCCCGGGCTTCACTGTGTCCAATAAAACCAACCATGAATTGAATGCTTCTTCCCCCATCAAAAAGTTGTCTACTTTTAAAGCTTTGGCTACGGAATCTCAATGGAATAATTAGGACCATACTGAATATCGAACTCCACTTGATGATCGAAACAATGAAGAGAGGTACTGACATCGATTGGGCTTATAAAGGACCTCTGAGCAGAGAACCTTTAAAAGGTTTCATAATGTCGAACCCTTTGAAAAGAGGGCTCCGATTCTCTCCTGTCAGAGGGCTTTAAAATCCTCTTCCTATTTTTCACCCAGATCATCATCCAATGGGACATAGGAGTACTTTCCTCTCATGGCATGGACCTAATTCATCTATTTTTCCTTAAAGAGCGCCCTCGCTCATAAATCAAGGATATAAATTGTCCCCCTTAGAGATTTTGAGAGTTGAGATCGATCTCAAATAAATCATTTAGAGAGTTGTCCCGTCCCGGCATGTCCTCTTCTTCTTCACCCTTTTCTATACAATAATTCCATAAAATCCATTTTATTCCCATTATTGATGTACCGAAAATGATAACAGGAGCTATACCATGCGGTCGAGAAGCGTCAACACCTATTTCAAAAGAGCTTCAGTGATTTTTGCTCTTAAAATCTCTACCAGGTTCACGTGCTTGCCGTCCCCCCTTCCCCCCACTATAGTTACAAGGGTGCGCCTCTCCCCACTATTTAAAAGAACAAAAGGGATCAATAATCCCTATAATAATTGGAGGGTATCAAATTTATATGAGGTTGGTATTATTTTGGATGACATGAAGCATATAAGATTCATGAGAAGGCCCATCCCATATTCTTTCATACTTGGTAGGAGCATTCTCGGCCCACCCAAAAATTGGATCATAGCAAACTGGTGATTGGGGCGAGACTCCACTCAAGGTTTTAATGGGCTCCCACCCCGTGTCACTCCAAACGCATGCATACATAACGGGGCGGGGAGGAATATAGACTGTGTTCGGGCCTATATGTGCTGGCAAAGCCGGTAAAGCTATGGTAGGCAAGGTGTGGGGAAATAATGAACAGATTGATTAGTCCAAGGCTCTGAATCGATCCCAATCCATTTTAAAAGCTTCCACCCTGACCTCGAGAAATGGCGGTTCAACATCCATCTATCCCGACGGGTGGGAGCAAGCTTTGAAATAGTTGATATTCCTTCGCTCCGGTCTTACCTCACCCATCGAACAAAGTCCAGACTGGGCTAAGGCGAGGAGGCGTACACTGATTGTTTTGATTTGTCCTATGCTATGCTCATATGTTTCGGAAAGATGCCCAGCCCATTCTTAATGTTCCAAGGTTCCACTCTGCATAAAAGTCCACATAAGAGATTGGGGCTGTTCCCTCCTCTGATTGGGGTTATATATTTTTTCTTTAAAATTGAGAGGGGGCCACTCACTAGATTATAGAGAGCTTTCAAACTTTAAATGGGTTTGGGCTGGCTCTTAACAAGGGCCTAGCTTGAATGGGGTTTTTTCAGAGATCCACCACATATTTTTCAAAATAAAGAGGGGCTCGCCTCGCGATAGTACACCATTATCATTGGTCAGAATGATTCTCGCTTGCATACCAGTTTAGGAAGGGGACATGGAAGGGTTTTCACTCAACATTTTAAGGCTTTTGCTCTGGTTCCTATCCATCTTAGCCAAAACTTCTCTTTCCCCTATATATTCAAGCTTGCAAGGCTCTCTATCTATAACCGGGAATCCATGAATTCATCTGCTTCATAAAAAGGAGAAATAAAGAGGTTTCGTTCTTCAATATAATAGCCCTGATTCTTGTGTTTCACTATCTTATGTAGTATGTAACAATGACCCACTCAAAATAGAGATTCTTGAAACGTCTCAATTTAATACATATATAGTAGACTCGCTTAAAATCATTAAAGGTTCGGATAAGTTGCTTTTTTAATGAGGTTTTCCTCTCCTTGGGTTTTTTAAAGGGCCAAAGGGGGACGTCTTATTATGGTAGTAATAATGCTCTTTGTATTATATCAAAGGGTTTATTAATATAATAAAGGGCTCTATTCTGGCAGCTTCAATACGAGTCCCTCGACCCGACTTTATTTAATAGTGCGTAAAGAGAGAGCGGTCATCGACTTAAGTTTCATTAGGAATCTCACTTATGCGCTCTTTAGATAAAGAGATAGAGAGGAGATCTCTAACCCTATTAATGGTTATTTATGCGCTCTTGAGATAGGGAGATAGAGAGGAGATCGACCCGGCTCAACCTTTTAAATTAGAAGCTCACTTAAGTGAATAAATTCAGGTTGTAAAGATTTTAAGGTTCTACGAGCTTCTAATTTCAAGTTCCCATATCTCCTTCTCTTTCATCGTAGGTACGGATCCCACTTCCAAACGAATGAACAAACAAGAGGTGTTTGGTAGTCTTCTCTCCATAACAATCTATTTTGTGAAGGAATAACAACTTTATATTAAGAGCCCATTCACTCACATGACTGGGTGAGCTTGTGAAAAGCGCTCCTAAAGGGAAGCATTCTATTGGACCTGACAAGCGGCATCGTACCTTTCTCATTAGGGAATTTCTGATTCACTCTACATGCTCTCTATTCTAAGGAGGTTGAGTGCAAAAACCCTAGCCCTTTTTAAATAACAAGCCCTCTACAAGCAATCATGTTTTCTTTACTCCATGGAAGAATAATAGCTTCGGTCGAGTCTCATTATAAAACTTGGCCATAAAAATTAGAAAGGGAACGGGAAGAAAGGAGTTGGAGAAACCAGTCCATCCCCTTAGGAAGGCGGTCTTTTCAATGGAATGATAAATTTTTAATCTGGGTCATTCTTCGATTTCGAGTTCCTTCAATCCTAGGTGGGAAGGATAGAGATTTTGTTACTGATCGAAGGTTTTTAAGAATTCATGTCAAAAATGAAATGAAGATAGATCACAGGGGCTCAAGCTAACGCGTGAAACATTTTTAAAGCCCTCTATTTTAAAAATTTACAGACTTGATTGAAATATCCACAAGCCCCTATTCATGTATGGTTCGACATCCATCAATCCGAAAAAAATTCTAGAATGGCCATGAGATAAAAAAGGCCTCCTTATGGGAAAAGGAGAAAGTGCCCCAGATTGAATTTTGGGGGTCATTAAAAGCCATGTGAGATTTGGTTGGTTTTTGATACCGTTTTGATCAAAAAATGCCTGTATTATATTAAAGCCTAAGAATCGAAATCAATAATGAAAAGGAGAAGCTCTTAGTGGTATCCCCTTTTAAAATAGAGCCACAGGGTTTGCTTGAGAAGCCACCGAAAGGTAAGGCAATATATGCCTGTGATCTATGTTCTTTTTCAAAAAGAAGGATCAGGAGGTAGTAGGCGATTCCTCTAACCAGAAGGGCTCTATCATTTCCTCTAACCAGAAGGGCTCTATCATTCAGGAACGAAGAACCTGAATATTATTATGAGCTCGCCTCTTAAAATAAAAAGCTTAAAAAGATCCATTCATTTCCTCCAATTCCAATAGCATCATTTCAGATCCCGTCTCATCCTCGCTCGGTCGAAGAAACCCGACACAAAAGCCGGGAAGAAGGCTTTCTTATTCTATCCAATGACCCAATCGGAGTGAATCACGAATACTCCTTGGGTCGGGCACTCTCCCCTTTCTCTTTTCGAAGTGTCCTTCCCCCTCAAGGCCTGCGTGCCATTCCAATATAGTAAGTGTTTCGACTGCATTATTATTTACGCATACATGCCAACCCGATCAGGATTTACGTCATCCCTACCTTCTCTATTGCAATAGCTATTGTGGCATAGCTGCTCGTTATAGATAGAGAGGATCTATAAAAACAATCGGATTTCTTCTACTTTTGATTTTTCTTGGAGTGAGTGCTCAAAACAAAGCAAATCGTTTGAGAGGAAACAAACATCTATATTGGCTACAGTATTAGAGTAATTGAGCTACTCTATGCTTGAGTGATTCCTCTCCAGCATAGATTAGCTTATAAGTCTAGTGCTTATATAGAGAGTAATCCCTTTCCAGCAAAGAGTAATTCCTTTTCGGTTTGTAGGCATAGATTCCCCGACCTTATTTAAAGGTCGACGTACAGTTCTATAGGTGCTAGTTTTGGAAAATCCTTTCTGGCATAGAATCATTTCTGGCATAGATAGCGCTAGTTCCAGCCCGACCGAGATCAAAATTCAAAGCTTAAGAGCTTTCAATTAATGATTCGGAAATAAATGTGTCTTTCCATTAAAGAGCAGGTAGGCCATCAATGCCCTTTTAAAATAGAGAGCCTTCCGTCCTTGACAAAATGAAAATCCTTCCATAGCTCAAATTATCTCAATGCCTAACAAGCTATTCCCCATATTGGTCAAATAATTTTTCCATTCTTTCCACAATCCCTCACACACGGACATGGGGGGGTAGACATGTCAAAATGCTGAGGCTCTCTCCTGAACCGGCATCGACCCAGGTCAGACCTTCCCACCCACCCTTTAAGAGCTGGGTATCTTCCACTCATTCTCTTCCATTCCTCTTTTCCACTTTGTCCCAACTCCGGCTTACTTAAGCCTTTTGCTCTGCCCCGACTACCTCTATTTTAAAAAGGTACTCTTTCACAACTCTCGACGCCGAATAGAGAGTCGCAGGATCAGGCGACCCGAATTTATTTTAAGCCCGATAGACTTCCCTTTCCCTTTATGCGAAGACCAGATTCTCCATTCTGACACACCCCAAGCACCGAACGAGACTAGTGGTCCCACCGTTATCCCCCCCCGATCGTAGTGATCCAATATTCATATCAACATCTCGTTATCTACATAGTAAAAACTTCCCACTCTTTTGAGGTGATCCATCATATCAACATCTAATCTACCCAATAAAAACTCAATCTACACAATAAAGGTCGCTTGCCACATTAGTACATTACTCTCACCATGGTAGAACCATATTTGAACCTTTTAAAATAATCTTTAAAAAACCCATAAGCTCTTTTATAATATTTAAATAGCTTGGGAGTTTTTTTTAAAGAGCTCTCCCCTCCTCTCTAAAAAAGACAAAACCCCTTGTGATATTTAGAGCAAAACAAAAACCTTAAAATATAACGAGAGCTGTTTAAATTGAAAGGGCTCTCCATTTTAAAAAAGATCTCGCCATTTTTGTGGGCAAATTTTTGTTTGGACCCTTCTTCCGCACTCTGTCCTTTGTTTTAGAGAGAGGGCCCCTCCCCTTTTTAAAACAAGAGCCCTTTAAATTGATTTGAGTTGAATTGAATGGCAAAGCCCTGAGCCCTTTTTAAATAGAAAGCCCAAAACGCTTTTAATTTAATTTAAAGAGTCACTCTCTCTCCTTTGTTTAAGAGAGAGGGGCAAAGGAGAGAGAGCTTATGGTTTTTAAGAGGTTTTTAAAAAGAGGCCGGGTTATGGCTATTAAAGAGAAAAAATATAGAGGAATTTCTCACTCTAGAAACTGCTCTAATCGAGTACATCCACAATCGGGAGAGCACCTTCCCAACCAGCTCTCAGGAAATCACCCTCAACCTATTGATTCATGTACTCAACTGATAAACATGTAACCACCCCTCGGTGACCGACCTTTAAATAAATGTCCATATGTAATAACGATTCATTGGGAAAGGGAAAGCTTAGTGTGAAGGTTGCTCCCATACAGTTCGGTTAAGCCAGTCATATTAAAAGTGTCTCGCTCTTTAGAACCTTTATAAATGGTAATCGACTCCTTTTCAAATAGAGATGTTACATCTCTATTTGAAAAGCTTGCGGAACCAAAAATCTTAAAGCACTTTTAATTCAATTTAATTTAAAGAGTGATATCGGGTAGAGCTTATTCACTTGAGTGGGATCGGGTAGAGCTTAGAGTATCCCAGCCGTTGATTGGCTGCGAAGAAAGCACCCTCTCTATTTTAAAAGGTTCAGCGGGTTCCATAGCACCGAAAATGTATTGATGCCTAAGTGAGTGACCCTTTTTGAAATAGAGAGCAGCTAGTGACCAAACACTCTCATTACCTGAGGCTTATGTCTAACCTTTTTTAAATAGAGAGAGCAACTGGATCCATTATATTAGTCAGAATTCCTCCAAAAGATTCAAAATAGCTAGCTTTCGGATGGGCGGGT
This sequence comes from Wollemia nobilis, assembly GCA_028583015.1. Classification (NCBI taxonomy): domain Eukaryota; kingdom Viridiplantae; phylum Streptophyta; class Pinopsida; order Araucariales; family Araucariaceae; genus Wollemia; species Wollemia nobilis. The sequence continues at coordinate 73,896 of JAQPPZ010017267.1, read as the reverse complement.
AAGCTTCATGTTCTCTACCATGATGACTAGGAATTTATTCAAAAACTCTAAATAAATGAATAAGGCTTCTAAACTATAGAGGTTTTCTCCGACCGGCAGAACCGGAGCGAAACTAGAGACCTTGAAACCTCTCAGTAATCTCTTGCTCGTCACTAGCGAATAACTACGAAGAATTCGAGAGATCATAGGGGATTTTCCCACAAGGATTGATGGGGCCTTTCGTTCGATACTGGGACAACCCTCTATTTTAGAAGTGAGGAGTACCCCCAAAAAAGGTCAACTGCTCACAGAAGCTCAGGCGGTAGGATGCGTTCCTCTCTCTATTTTTGGGCGGTCTATTCCAGATTATATTCCAATTTATACAACTGGGTGTGCGGGATCTCTATCTATAACGGGAGAACCTTACTCTGATCTCAATCACTTAAAGAAATTGTATCGCTCCAAATTTTTCACACCCTTACCTTCAGGCTATAGGATCCATGCCCGGAAGGGGGATGTGAAAAGGATGGCGCGGTACCTCGGACTGAGAGGCCTTGCGAAGGTCCCGCCTCTCGGGGGAGGTGTATTATGGTGATTTTTTGATGGATGGTGGGTTCACCAGGAAACATTTAATGGCAGTTTCCACGCCTAGGTTGGGAATGTGTTTTATGTGTTCGTTTTAGCCTTAAGCATTCAAGTCCTAGGTTTGGCCAAAATGCGTCTAAGCTATTCTATATGAAGATGCAGATTAAATGAATACAGAAAATAGAATTAAGACAAAAAATAGAGAAATTAAAGAATATTAAAAGAAGAATACCTGATCCGGATGTCTGATGAAGATTCTGATTCTTGAAGCAGTCAGGATCACCTCTGATTTGACAGGATCATCTGAGATCTAACGAATTCGTCAGACGAATTCGTCGGAGACCTGCAATCCAGAGAAATAGGTGCAAAACATAGAAAATACAACAATGATAACAGAGGGAAACAGTATAAAATGACAATAACAATATCAAACTAAGGATTGTGAACAGAAATATGAATGCATCATACTGATTAAATAATAATTATGACTTAATTATGTATTTGATCTAGATGGGTGAACTCCAAAATGCAAAATAGCAAAGAAAATATGGAGAAATGCAAACTTTAGGCACTGATTGCCTCAATGTTGACTGCAGTCGAAATCGTCTCGCATTGGTACGAAATCATCTCTGATTTGACAGGATCGCCTTCGATCTGAACAGGATCGTCGACGACGATGTAAGCTTGCTCCGGCTGAAAAACACTAAGGTACCTACAACAAAATTGGTATAGAACTAATGCAAAAAATAATTTGAGATGTCTTAATGCATGTGAAGTCAGTTTATAGAGGATTTCAGCCAGGGGGGTGCTAAGGGGAGGGCTTAGGATTAAATAGGCTTAGGAGGGAGGTTAGGAGGTTGGAGATCATCCCTATTTGGGAGATCTCCAACGGGGAGGGTCTCTAATGATGCAGACACGCTTCTGCCTAGATTAGAGACCCGTTGGAATAGAAGCTAATTGTGAAAAATTAGTTTTGGGACAAGATCGTCTGGACATCCTAGCCCAGACGAAATCATCCGATCTAGGGCGATATCGTCTGATCGACGATGATATCATCAAACGGTCAAAAAAAACTCTAAAAATGGCGCGAAAAAGGGGGAAACGGATTACCCGGCGGTTAACGGGCGGTTTGGGAGGTTAAAATTTGAATTTAAATTATTTACTAGAGTGAATGTAATTATTAAGATTTCACTGCGCCAATTTTAGGGTGCTACATTTTGCCCCCTCTTTAGCGAATTTTTGAAGAAAATGCGTTAAAGATGAGTTCTTCTCGATTTACAAGAAAGCAAAAATTATTCCCATTTTTAGGCGATGATTCTTGGTCGAATCGTACGACAGCTTACTATGGTGCCCCCTCCGTGTTTTTACCCAAATCGAACGTTTGAGGTAAAAACGCAAAAAAGCAAAAATTTAAAATGTTTTTAATTGTGTTTTGAATAAAATTAAGAAAAATAGGGTAAAACCCTAATTCATTTTTACTGTTCATTTTTCTGGTTTTAGAGCTCTGCAGACAAAATGGTGGAGACAGCGCACAGATCGACAGAGGTCCGGCGCGGGCTACGGGTAAGAGTCTAAACTTAGTTTAGAATGCTTTAATTTGAATTTACATGCTTTTTAGGTGAATTTTAAATGAATTTTGAGCATCGCGGCCATTTTTGGGCCGTCGACGTCGTCGGGACGAAATCGAAGATGAATCTGCTCAAATTTGGGATGATATCGTCCAATAGTGGACGATATCATCATTTGTATAAAATTGAACTGATTTTACTTGCATTATTAATTACTTGAATTGTTTATTAATGATTGTTTGTTGTTTTGTTGTTTATGTTGCAGAGAGGATTACTAAAGAGCAGAGAATGGAAATATGGCGGGTTGAGGGATGACTTGGCCGCTCTATCACAGGTAGAGCGGGATCAGTTGGCACAAGTCGACTTACAGCATGTGGCAGAAATGCCACAAGTGTCTACAGACATGGGGCTACTGACAGCCCTAGCAGAGAGGTGGTATCCGGGTTCTTTCTGTTTCTGGCTATCGACAGGGGAGATGACTCCCACACTAGAGGATGTATGGAGGATTTTGAGGATCCCCATACAAGGACGATTGATCACTCCTACGGCCAATCAGGGCCATGCTATGATGCGGTTGTGTGGTGACCCGAGCTTCACCCTGGAGAAGGGCAAAGTGAACATCGAGGCACTGCGTCAGATGCCTGGGGCATCTAGACTCACATAGGTTTTGGTCGGAGTGGTTGGTGGACTTCTGCTGTGCCACCAGAGCGGGTGCAGGGTACCATGGATGCTAGCAGATGTGATCTGCGATATGCGAGACCATGGTTATAGATTTGCTTGGGGCAGTTTTGTTCTATGTCAATTGTACAGGATCCTACATGGGGTCGTGTACAAGGGCGACCGATGTCTAGTTATGACATCGCTCCTACAGGTTTGGTGCTGGGAGCACATTGCGGTGCGGAGGCCGGTAGGGCTTCCTTTGACAGGGATTGATGGGGAGAGGCCCCGAGTTTTCTACTGGTGGCTTCAAAGAGGGTCATAGCAACGGATTGACCTATCGATGTCTCGAAGACTACTAGATGACCTTGTCCTAGACCAGATCACCTAGAGGCCATGGCGAGAGCACCCAGGGTGGGCCGAGGATGGACAGGAGCTGGCTCACGTTAGGCGAGTTTGCTAGCTACGGATGGAGAGGGGAGAGGTGGAGCTCCATCGCTATGACCAAGTTTTGTGATAGTTCGGTCTACAGCAGGGGATCCCATCTCTCAGGGATTACGAGTTTTCTTAGACTGTCCGAGATAACACCATAGTTAGTAGGGCTCTAGACATGCAGTGCTTCTGGAGTCAGGACTCGAAACGATGCCCCCATTTAGCTAGTGGATGGGGACGACATAGGGGTAGCCGACGGCTACGATGCCTAGTACGCAGGCATCCGCCCTCCTCGAATGACGAGGGCTCAGGGTCTGATTCACGCAGTTGTGCATCGAATAGGGAGGCAATGCCAGGCGGCTATTGAGGCGGCCTAGGGTCACGACGAGAGAGAGGCGAGGAGGCCACAGGTGCAAGAGAGGCTATGGTAGCGGGAGAGGAGGGAGGAGAGACCCCCTTCTCCATAGAGAGAGAGGCCACCATCGCCCGATAAGGGCAAGGGTGTTGACACTGGGGAGAGTAGCGAGATAGTGACTCTCCGAGCGGAGATGATCCATCTCTAGGCACAGGTGCAGACCCTATAGGAGGAGGCTGCACGACATCGAGCTGAGGTGACACAGCTCAGAGATGAGATTGCATGCCTCAGAGCACGAGGCAGAGGAGGGAGCACACAGGAGCTGGCACTATCTATTGCTCAGACTACGTTCTATCAGGGCATCTACTTCCAGATGGTGCCAGAGGGTCAGAGGGTACAGCTGCCAGTCGACATTGCTGACCCTATCAAGATTGGGTCGTCGAGGACTTCATCTCGATCGACGACTAGGACTCGCAGTACCACACATACTACGATGGGGCCACCTCGTCCACCTCAGGGCGGGGGAGGAGATGAGGCTGAGAGCTCGAGGGGTTCTCGAGACACTGCATAGAGGATATATGATTGAGAGGATTGAGTATGCCAAGATGTAGATTGTGGCATACCAATCTATTTTTTAAATGATGTACATATTGTTGATATATATAGATGAGATATTTTTGATCATATGACTTGTGTTATGTATTTTTATGATGCTTTTATGTTTGATGTGATTGATTTGATGATTCATGTAATTATGTCGTTGGAAATATTATAATTTTGATGTCATGCTGTAATATTTTAAATGAAATAATCTGATGTAACAAATTGGTTGTTTGTGATGTGAATGTGATAAAAAATAAAAAGAGACTTCTAACAATAATTTCAAAGGACATTGTCGCTATTATAGACCATTTCATGGAGTCGCCGCTCACTCGGTCGTCAAGCTAATCCCAGTATAGAAATATTGTTAAAAGTAAAAGAGTGCTTAAGAGACTGTCTTAAGACTTTGGTGCAATGGTGCAAATGATGATGATGATGGTTTGTTTTCAGATTTTCATGAAAATAGTATGCATGAAATAATGTTAAAATGATTTTTGCTAGGCATAAATTCCTAAGTGTGATAAAATTTTTGGATAATTCCTTAGGAATTATACCATCATTGCAAAATTGAAGGTTGACATAATGACATGAAATAGAATAATGTGTTTGTTTGTTTGTAAAGCATAATTGTATAACAGAATGATTTAAGTCATATGGTTTTCATGATTTTTAAATAAATGGGGAATAAAAATTGTTACAATGGTTTGCGCTAGGCATAGAATATGTAGGTATAGACTTATACCATCATCGCGAAAATCAAAGAAGAAAATAGATAGTTTTATTGCATGGTTGATTTTTAATTTTTGAAACAAGAAAATATGAAGATGAGGACTTGCGCTAGGCATAAAATTCCAATTTTGGTTTTGGAACTATACCATCGTCGCGAAAGTCGATAATATATATATATATATATATGTATATTTGATTGCATGGTTTTGAAAGAAATTTTGATTTTTGATTATGCATGTAGTTGTCTTTATACTAAACAACTGTACTTTAAAGAAGAAAATGAATTATTCCAAACAATTTGCAAAAATATTTCAAAGTATCTTAAAGACAAAATTTAGATTTATAAGGAATCCCATGTGCATATGTGAGTTCATTTCCAATCTTGATTTATCATAATGATACACAAAATCTCTCAAATACAAATGTGTGTGCAATTGCTATTGTTCATTTACCAGTTTTGAGCAAGATAATTTGATACAAGTGATTTGAATTAACCAAATAAGTGTTCATTAACCATGATTTAGATGCATATAACCATACTAGACTACTATGTAAGTCGGGTTATCAAGAGCTAGCTAATCCATAAGCAGACATAGGTCTGTACAAAAGAAGGTCGCTAATGTGACAGACATATCGCCACGCTAGGAGTTACCCAAGGCCAAGCGGGTTGGGCACAAACCACCTGTTATGGGGCTTACCTCACAGTTTTCGAATAATTGAGAATTCCAGGGATTCAAGCTCATCAACCCTTCTTTTCTTTTCAAAGGGTAGGGAAAGGGATTTTATTGCTTTTGCTTTTGCTTTCTTTTGCTTTCTTTTGCTTTTCTTTTGTATTTTTGCTTGATTCATATCTTTTGCTTTGATATAAAATAATATATTATTTTTTCTCTTTTTCTTGAACTTTTCTTTTCTTCCTATGCTAGGGATACTTGCTCGGATTAGCTGTAGAGCAAGGGATTTTTATTCTGGGTAGGGGTGAGCTTGTCCTTTTGCCAATTCTCAAATATTCTAGACCATGTGCATGATAGGATAGCAGGGGAAACTTTTCGCTCAAGAAACCACTTCTACTATGTAGCAAAGCATGGAAATTACAAATATAATCATTTTATTGTGAAAAGATGTGCTTGGTTTAAGTAAATAACAAGATCAATTCTCTGTGCTCAAACTTTATTTAATTGAATTTTGTGGACTTTGATATAAGAGAGATTAGTAATCATGCCAAATAAAATCAAGATATTTATTCATGTGAGTGTGAAAGTGAGGGATTCCAAATAAATGCTAATTTATCCAAAATAATTTGAAACATATAACTGCAATAATTGTAAGAAAATATATATAAATACTTTTTGAGAAGTTTTGAGAATGTTGACTCTCTCTTTCTTCTTTATTTTGTTTTGGTTTCGAAAGAGTCAAGAATATTGCTGTTTTTATATTTTTATCATTATTTTGTTTGTTTTTGAAAGAATTAACAAGTGCCATAAATAAATACAACAAATAGTTTTGAAGATTTTGATGATTATGAATGTTTTTGGAAAATACAAGATAGTGATTTTGAAACAAATATATACAATGATGAAATGACCAAATTTTATGCATAGTAACGTTTAAGATGCAAAATATTCATGGGTTCTTTAAGTTCTTTACCATCTAAGGTAGATAATTTGTATGCTCCCGATTCAAATTTAGCAGTGATAATGTATGGTCCAAGCCAGTTGGGCTCAAATTTACCTTTAAGGTCTTTAGTTGCATTAGTATTTTTTTTATTTTCTTTTAAAACAAGGTCGTCGATCTCAAAGGATCGATGACGAACTTTCTTAGCATATGATCTTTTAAGCTTGTTTTGGTAGGCACGGAGATGCTCCAAAGCATTGATGCATTTTTCATCTAGGAGTTCTAGCTGACTGAGTCTGCCACATCGATATTCATCTCCTACTTCGGTATCTTGAAGTAGTAGAGCCAAAGAAGGAACTTCTAATTCAAAGGGAAAAACGGCTTCAGCGCCATAAACCAAAACAAAAGGTGAAGTTCCAGTGGGAGTTCGAACACTAGTTCGATAAGCCCACAAGGCTGGATATAATTGAATGTGCCAGTCACGGCCAGTTTTATTGACCAATCTTTTGAGGATTTTGATTAAGGTTTTGTTAGATGCTTCTGCTTGACCATTACCCTGAGGATAATAGGGAGTGGACCAACGATGTTGAATCTTATATTTTTGGCATAATTTTTTAACATCTTTATTTTTGAAACAAGTTCCATTGTCTGAGATGAGATTTGCAGGAATTTCGAACCTACAAATGATTTGATTAAAAATAAATTTAGAGACTTGTGTTCCAGTGCAGGAAGCTAAAGGCATAGCTTCAACCCACTTCGTGAAATACTCAGTGGCGGTTATGATGAATTTGTGTCCATCAGATGACACAGGATTGATTTTGCCAATAATATCTAAGCCCCATTTTGAAAAGGGCCAAGGAGATGAAATAGCCTGCAGTTCTTGTGCAGGCGCATGGACAAGGTCAGCATGTTTCTGGCACTTGTCGCAATGGCGCACATAATCATGTGCATCATTCTCCATGGTAGGCCAAAAGTATCCTATCCTAAGGAGCTTTTTAGCAATGACACTACCACTGAAGTGTCCTCCACAAGATCCATCGTGGGCTTCACTCAAGGCTGATTTGGATTCTTCTAAATTCAAACATCTTAATAGGATACCTTCAAAAGATCTCCTATATAAAGTATTGCCAATTATTACAAATCGACTTGCTCGTCTACGTAATAACCGACGCTGGTTTCTATTAGAATTGGCAGGGAAAGTCCCATTTTGAAGAAAATCAAATATATCCGTATACCAAGGTTCAGGAGTAGTTTCATTGATTAGAAACACATCCAAAGGTTCTAAGCATGACTTATTTGAAGCGGGTTCCTGGAGTCGACGAATAATGATAGTGGCATATTCGTCATCTAACTCCAAGGGCAGGAGAGATGCAGCTGCGGCCATAGCATCAGCCGCACGGTTGCTAGTTCGAGGAATAGCTTCCAAGGTAACTTGATCAAATAGAGACATTAATTGTAAAACATAGGCTTTATATGGGCGCAGTTTATCATCTCTGGTCTGATAAACTTCATTAATTTGGTTTATAACAAGTTGAGAATCACCAAAAACTAATAGATGTTTAATTTTTAGTGCCAAGGCAGCTCGTAATCCAAGGATTAGAGCTTCATATTCAGCAGTATTATTGGTGCAAGCAAATGTTAATTTGAAGGACAGAGGAATAAGATGTTTTTGCGGAGATATTAAAATAATACCCGCACCAGCCCCACTCATGCATCGGGCTCCATCAAAGTATAAGGACCATTGTTCAATATGGTCTGCCTCTAATTGAAGGCATTCATCAGGAAACTCAATGATGAGGGGATGGGTAGACTCTAAGGGTGCAACAGCTAATTGATCTGCTATGATTTGACCCTTAACAGACTTTTGTCCTATGAATGTGAGATCAAACTCGCTTAGAGCAAGAACCCACTTGGCTGTGCGACCCGATAAATAAGGTCGACTCATGAGATACCTCAAGGGATCATATTTAGCAATGACATAAGTTTTTTGACTAAGCATATAATGGCATAATTTTTGCGTAGCAAATACGACTGCTAGACATAGTTTTTCTAATGTTGTGTAGCGGGTTTCATAACTGATGAAGGTTCGGCTAATATAATAATTAGCACGTTCTCTCTTCTCATCATCAAGCTGAGCTAACATAGCTCCTAAGGCAAAATCTGAAGCTAAAATATATAGGAGAAATGGGCGATCAGGTCTAGGCGGTGAAAGCACAGGTGGGTTAAGGAGGTATTGTTTGAGAAGTTCAAAAGCTTCTCTACATTCGTCGTCCCAATTAAAAGGGACATCCTTCTTAAGGAGCTTAAGAAAGGGACCGGTTTTGTCCGCCAGCTTATCGATGAAGCGACGGATGGCTTGAAGCTTACCTTGTAAACTTCGTAACTCAGATATATTAGTAGGTGCGGGCATATCAGTGATAGCCACAATCTTGAGAGGGTCGATTTTGATACCACGTAAAGAAACTAAAACCCCTAATAGTTTATCGGACTTAACTCCGAATATGCATTTGGCTGGATTTAATCGAATAAGATATTCTCGTAATCGATTAAAAACTTTTCTCAAATCATCTAAATGATTATCTTCATTAATAGAGCGAGCTATAATATCATCTACATAATCATGTAGGATATCATGCATCATATCATGAAAAATATAAGTCATAGCTCGTTGATAGGTTGCACCTGCATTCTTTAAGCCAAATGGCATCACTTTCCAACAAAAGGTACCCCAAGGGGTAATAAAGGTTGTTTTAGCCTGATCTTCAGGAGCTATCCTGATCTGATTATAACCAGAGAATCCATCCATTAGGGACATCATTCCACTCCCGCAGTAAAGTCAATGATTTGATCCATGTTTGGAAGAGGAAAATCATCTTTAGGGCATGCAGCGTTAATATCTCTAAAATCTGTGCAAACCCTAACTTTGGTAGCTTCTTTCTTGGTGACTGGAACTACATTTGAGATCCATTCAGCATAATCAATAGCTTGTATAAAAACAACATTCAGGAGTTTTTCTAACTCCCCTTTGACTAGTAAGGCCACTTTGGGATGCATTTTTCTAAGTTTTTGTTTAACAGGTTTAGCATCCGGATGGACTACTAGATGATGCATGACTACAGAAGGGTCTAGACCTGGCATATCTTCATATGTCCAAGCGAAGACATCTTCATATTCTTTAAGGAATGCAATGTATTGCTCTTGTTTTTCTTGACTTAATTCTGATCCAATATTGATTATGTGAGGATTATCCTCAGTTCCAATGTTAATTTTAATGACGTTTTCTACTTCCATGTGTAGATCTCTTTCAAAATTAGGTGGGGCGGGTGAAACGCCCAATTCTTGTAATTCTTTTAAGGTTAATTTGGATAATTCATCTTGAGGAGTCGTGGCCTCAAGTTGGGCTATAGTTGGTATAGAACCATCAAAATAAAATCCATTGTGTAACATCTCTTCAACGGAGACATCATGGAAGATATCTCCTTCCAACTCTTCATCGGATTCAGCAATCATTTCAGGGTAAGCTATGGATAGCATGTTGCATGTAAATGGCTGATTTTTTAGAGGCAAATCATCACGCCTATCCAAATAATCTTGATAACATATGAGTTGATCATCATCTTCAAAAGGGAAGGGTTGACCCTTACTAGGAAATAGGCCCACACCACATCGGGCAGGCCATGGTTCTACCTCGAAAGGTTCTTTCATGCCATTTTGGAAAGGTCCCAAGCCTTTCCCTTTATATCCCATTTTAAGCATTATGGGTTTAGCTTTAATATATTCATTAGTAAAATAACATCGAGCATATCCCTCATGATGAGTTTTGATATTCCGAGGTATTCTTCCCCAGTCATATCCTTTATAAATAAAGGCACAACTCCCGACTTGGTAAGTACTTCCCATAGGTTGTGGGAGGCCCAAAGTACGAGGAGATGGCGGCAAGTTATTTAAAAGAATTGAATCTTGCATAAAAGCATTTGTTTTTTTGATATTAAGATTGTGGATAAATCTGGTAAAAGTTCATCAGAAAGAGCATAAGATGTAGAAGGATCATTCCCTATATCTTTAGATGTGGAAGGTATGATAGATGTTGATAATGTGGAGGTGTTAATAGATGGGTCTATAGGTTTTGAAATTATAGGGATAGAACATGAAGGATTGGTTGTGGATTGAAGATCTTTTTGAGGTTCTAGAGTGGTTTGTTTAGAAGATGGTTGAGTTAAATGTATAGGTGTAGTTGATGGGGTAGATGATGTTATGGGTGTGTGTTTCACACGTTTAGATGAAAAATAAGAATTAGGATGTGTGGATGACAGAGCAGGGCAAAATTGCACTCCAACAGGTTCTGCCAAAGCACACATATCAAAGGGTCTAGGGTCACCATGGATAGTGACCAACTGATTTTTAAATTCAAATTTAACACATTGGTGTAAAGTTGATGGGACCGCTCGCATTGCATTGATCCAAGGGCGACCCAAAAGTATATTGTACGATGCTGGGCAATGTACAATAAACACGGTCGTATCTAGGGTTCTAGGACCAACTTGCAATGGGATGGTAATAACTCCACACGTTTCTTGTGTTTCGTCATTGAAAGCTTTGATAATCATATCAGTTTTCTTCATTTCATCACTTCTAAAGCCAAATATTTGGTAGAAGTCAAAAGTGCAAATGTTTAGAGATGAACCATTATCAATCAAGACTCTTTTGACAGCTACATCTCCAATTAGAGCAGTAATATATAAGGGATTATCCTTATGTAAACTATGTTGTGGGATATCTTTATCTCGAAAGTCAATACAATCAACTTCTCGAGTGATGATAGTATTGGCCATGGCTTCAGGTTGAATGTTTTGAGGTACCATCATTTGGCTTAATGTAAGCATCAACTCATCCCTATGGGTAGGAGAAGATCTTAATAAGTCCAAAAGGGAAATTCTGGCTGTAGTATTGGATAATTGCTCATTAATATTGTAAGGAGGTTTAGGTTGAACATTAGGAGCATGATTCCCTTTATTGGGATTTTTCAAAACAAATGGAGCTGATCCATCATTCTGGTTTGGTTCTTGTTGAGAATTTTGAGCTTGTTGTCGAGTAACGACTCCGATGGTACCTACAATGTTATATTGAGGATGCTGAATTGGTCTTGGTCTAGCATTTATGGCTTGTTCATTAGGAAGGAATTGATTAGAAGAAGGTCGAGTAGTAACTCTTCTAGGAAATGGTTCTTCTGGAACCATAGCATCTGTGATGGGTTGAATAGGATCTGATTCATTTTCAGAACTATTCGATTGGTTTGAAGTGATGTCTATTTCACTTTCAGTATCTGATTCTACATCACTAGAATCAGGAGTTTGAATATTATGTAGGGGCCTGGTCGTGACCATGGATAAGGTTGTGTCAAATATTTGAGGATCATGATTAGGTAAATGTCCGCTAATAGTTCCTACATATCGGGTAGGAGGAGGAACATTATGATGTTCGATTTGATTGGCCACCTCTTTACCATGTCTTGGTAAAGGATGTTGAAATATGTCTAATGATTGATTAGCATTTTGATTTTGATTTTGGGGAATGTTCTTTTGAGCATTATTAGGAGCATTTTGTTTAGGTTGGAAGGCTTGCACCTCCATTTCATTATTATCAATCAGATCTTGTATTTTATGTTTCAACCTTTTACAAGAGTTGGTAGAGTGTCCAGGTCCTCTATGGAAATCACAGTGTAAGTCAGCTCTGTATCCGGGTATAGTTGGATCAGGTTCCCGGATAGCTGGTAATTGGATCAAACCTCTTTCGAGTAATTGAGGTAAAATAGTTGATAATGGTTGATTCAATCTAGTAAATTCTCGAGGAGGTTTATCAGGAGGTTTCAATATAAATTTTTTTGTTGTCTTCGTTGTATTGATATTAGCAACATTTCTGCTGTCAGTGACTCCGTCACCTACAACTTGTTTGTTTTTATATTGATTTCTGGATGTTTTCTCATCATCCTTCTTCCTAAGTTGGCCTCTCCTAATGAGGGCATCTTCTACTCTTCGAGCTAAATCTATAGCTTGATCGAAGGTAGTTAAAGTAGCAGTTGATAACTCATAAGATATTTGTTCTTGTAAATTATTAATAAAAATGTCCAACATTTCCCTATAAGGTAGCACAAAGTGCAGTTTTCCTGTCAACTGCCTCCATCTAGCTAAGAAATCAGCAAAACATTCATCTTTGTCTTGTTTTAAGTTGTATAAATCTTTAATGGTTACATGCCTCTCGATGTAGGCACTAAATTGATGGACAAAAGATTCAGCTGTTTCTTCAAAATTTCTCAAAGAATGAGTGGGCAATTGATAGTACCACTCTAATGCCATTCCACCTAAACTTTTTGGGAACATTTTTAGTAATAGCAAGTCATCATGTGATATATCATGACATGCTATCCTAAACATGCGAAGATGCTCTATGGGATCTTCGGTTCCTTTATATATAGGCAGGATGGGCATGGGAAAGTGCTTAGGGTATGGTTGTGCTACAACTATGGGATCCAAAGGTTGACTACACATCTCTCGATAATTGTACGAGGGACGGTAGGGATCTATCTGGTCCATACGCGAAGCTAACTGTTTCACCATGGCTTCCAGATTACTAGTTTGCCCACCATATTGGTTCGGTAGGGCATTAATATGGGATTTGTGAGCATATGATGGAGGGACATGAAGATTAGATGCTATATTGCTATTGTGTAAATTGTTGGTAGGAAGGGTGTTATGAAGAAATTTTGAAGTTGTATTATGTTGTATCCCAGATTGTTGAAAATTGGTGTTTGGCTTCATTTTAGGTTTTTGTTTACTTGAAGCATATTGATCAATAGTTTGGCGAAGTAAAGTAGTGAAGGAAGGTTTCTTTTGTGTGGGAATGATTTTAGGCTCAATAACAGGTTCCTTAGGAGGTTGGGTAACCTGTTGTTTTGACATGTTCTGAATCATAGTGACCATATCTCTATTGGATGGTCCAGCTTTATCACTTTCTTGATCAATGAAAGACAAGGGATTAGTGTGTACGTCAAACATATGTTCCATGGCTGCTTGAGTGTCACTAATTTGTCCTTTATCAATACGAACTGCCATATTAAGAGCACCAATGTTATTATTGAAAAATTTCTAGAAATGATCTATGTTATCAAAAGCAATAGTTCCATCTGGAGCTATTCTAGGGGATGAGGATCCTTCCTCTTTAACATTTTCTTCTTGTTCATTTTCTTCAACCAGGTCATCTTCTGGTTGTTCTAGAGTTTCTCCTTCCGGAATTGGATCCTCAGGAAGGACATTTGGGTTTTTTGTTTTGTCTCCTAACCAATCTTCTTCTTCTTCTTCAGTTTGTTTACCATTCCTAAGTTTAGGCATTGTGCTTAAACTTAGATTTCAGCAAATATATATATATATATATATATATATATATGCAACAAGCTTAAGAGGTATATATTTTAATTATATACCTACTATAATATTTAAAATAAAATGTTTTGGTTTTTGTTATGTTTTTGGTTTTTCTTGTTTTTTATAACAATATTATAAAGATAACAAACAACACACTAAATGCAAGAAATAATAATAATGAAAGCAATGATCTAGTTTTCTATAAACAATTTATAAATATCATTAATGGGCTCAAGTTCTTCAGGAGTCATGAAATGTTCTTCTTCAAATTGAAAATTTTCTTTCAAGAATTTGACAAAAAGTGCTATAGTGATATTATCTGTTTCAGATTCTGGTTTGTAGAAGTAAAGCTCGTGGCAATACTCTCGATATAACACAGCTCTAGGAACTCTATTCCATATTTCCCTATCCGTAAGAATGACCTCTTGGTCTTCTACATGACCTAGGAATTGGTGTATAATAGCTGCGTTCTCGAGGTATTCCTCGAAGGTGAACAATTCTGAAGACACAAGAGCTCTCCTATAAGCTAACCACCTATGTCTCAAATTTTGCATCCCTACCTTCAGGCTATTGGATCCACACCCGGAAGGAGGATGGGAAAAGGATGATGCGGTACCTCGGACGAGACTTTGCGAAGGTCCCGCCTCTCAAGGGAGGTGCATTTTGGTGATTTTTCGATGGATGGTGGGTTCACCAGGAAACATTTGGCGGCAGTTTCCATGCCTAGGTTTTGGGAATGTGTTTTGATGAGTTCGTTTTATCCTTAAACATTCATCCTAGGTTTGGCCGAATGATTCTAACTTAAACTACATGAAAATGCAATTTAAATGAATACAAAACAGACTGAAAGCAAAAAATAGAGAATTTGCAGGAGGCTAATGGAGATTACCTGATCCGGGATGTCTGATGAAGTTTTTGATGCTTGAAGTAGTCTGGATCATCTGGGATTCGACAAAATTGCCCGCAATCTGTCAGAATCATCTGGAATCTGACAGGATCGTCTGAGACAGACAGAATCATCTCAGATCTGACGAATTCGTCAAATGAATTTGTTAGAAACTAAAACAGAGAACAGATGCAAAATACAAGCAATTCTACTATGCAAAATAGAGGAAAAATATGCTAAAGAACAAGGTGAATACTAAGCAATAATTTAAAACAGAAAGTAAAACAGATCACTGCATTATGATGGCAAATCATGAATTTAATGTGCAATCTAAACTAGATGGGTGAACTCCAGATGCAAAGTAGAATAAAAACTAAATAAATGATCTGATTTATAGCATAAAATGATAGAGAGAAAAGAGAGAAGAGCAAACTTCAGGCACTGATTGCCTCGATGTATGCTGCAGTCGAGATCGTCTCGCATCAGTACGAGATCGTCCCTAATTTGACAGGATCGCCTCCGATCTTGATAGGTTCGTCGGCTGCGATAGGTGCTGGCTCCCGCTGAAAACCAGTGATATACCTGCAATAAAATTACTATAGGAATAGTGCAAAAAGCAAATTTGAGAAGTTCTAGCACATAGGGAGTCGATTTGCATAAAAATTCAGCCAGGGGTTGGGGAGGGAAAAGTCTTAGAGTTAAATAGGCTTAGGGAAAGTTGTTGGGAGGTTGGAGATCTTCCCAATTTGGGAGATCTCCAACGGGGGAAGGGTCCCAACGATGCAGACACGCTTCTGCCCGAATTGGAGACCCGTTGGAACAGAGTCTAATTATGAAAATGCAGTTTTGCGACAAAATCGTCTGGACGTCCTGGTCTGACGAAAATCGTCAGATCTGGGGCGATATCGTCTGATCGGCGACGATATCGTCCAACGGTCAAAACAACTCCTAAAAATGGCACAAAAAAAGGGGAAACGGGTTTCTCGACGGTTAACGGGCGGTTTGGGAGGTTAAATTTGAATTTAAATTTATTTACTAAGGTGAATGTAATTATTCCAATTTTACTGCGCCAATTTTAGGGTGCTACAACCACCTATGGCAAGCTCTCTGAAGTTCATGATAAAAAATGAGTTGATGAGGATCCAGGATTCTATCTAGGACAAGCCTCTTGATTTGTTTAAGTTCTGTTGACCTAGATGAAATGACACCTAGTCTCCTATCAAGTTCGTCCCACAAAAGTTGGTTTCTATCTGTTTCAGGCACACTAAGCACATAATTAACTTCTATGGCTGCTAATTGGTTTTCAACATTTATAGTAACTGCTAATATTTTCTTAGGAGCTACCATCTAAACATGATATGCAACTTAGTAGTTTTCTAATGATTTTAAATGCATCTATGTTTTTTTGTTTTTTTTTTGTTTTCAAAAGGTTTTAGTTTCACGTCGGGTTCACCAAAATGTATCGCTCCAAATTTTTCGCACCCTTACCTTCAGGCTAAAGGATCCGCGCCCGGAAGGGGGATGCGAGAAGGATGGGACAATACCTCGGACTGAGAGGCCCTTTGAAGGTCCCGCCTCTCGGGGGAGGTGTATTAAGGTGATTTTTCGACGGATGGTGGGGTTCACCAGGAAACGTTTGAGTGGCAGTTTCCACGCCTAGGTTGGGAATGTGTTTGATGTGTTCAATTTTAGCTTTAAACATCCAAGTCCTAGGTTTGGCCAAATGAATCTAAGCTATTCTATATGAAAATGCAAATTAAATGAATACAGAAAACAGATTTGAACAAAAAACAGAGAGAATAAGCTAGATTAAAGAGCCATACCTGATCCGGATGTCTGATGGAGGTTCTGATTTTTGAAGCAGTCAAGATCGCCTCTGATATGACAGGATCGTCTGCGATCAGACAGGATCGTCTGAGATCTGACGAATTCGTCAGATGAATTCGTCAAAGACCTGCAATCAGAGAAATAGATACAAAACACAGAAAATGCAGCAATGCTAACAGAGGGCAATGATGTAGAATGACAACAATAATATTAGACGGATAATTATAAACAAAACATGAGTGCATTACAATGATTTAATGACAAATTATGATTTTATCATGCATTAAAGCTATATGGGTGAACTCCAAGATGCAGAGTAATAAGGAATAACCATAGAATTAACTAAATGCAGAATAATGAAGCAAAACAATAGATAATGGAGAAAGAATGCAAACTCAGGGCACTGATTGCCCCCAATATTGACTGCAGTCGAAATCGTCTCGAATTGGTGCGAGATCGTCTCGAGATTGGACAAGATCGTCTGCGACGATCTGAGCTTGCTCCGGCTGAAGAATAACAAAGTTCCTGCAAGAAAACTCAAAAAGGGACAAAGGCAAACAATAGTCTAGGATATTCTAATGCATGTAAAACTCGAAGTGCAGAAAAATTCAGCCAGGGGAATGTCAAGGGGAGGGCCTAAGATTAAATAGGCATAGGAAGGAGGTTGGGAGGTTGGAGATCATCCCAATTTGGGAGATCTCCAACGAGGAAGTCTCTAACCGCGTAGACGCTTCTGCCCGGGTTAGAGACGCGTTGAAACAGAAGCTAATTATGAAAAATCAGTTTTGGGACGAAATCGTCTGGACGTTCTAGTCCAGACGAAATCATCCGATCTGAGGCGATATCGTCTGATCGGCGATGATATCATCCAACGGTCACAACAAATCCTAAAAATGGCACGAAAAATGAGGAAACGGGTAGCAGGCGGTTTGGGAGCGGTTTTCGGGGTTGAAATTTGAATTTGAATTATTACTAAGGTAATTTTAATTATTTACTAAGTTTTACTGCGCCAATTTTAGGGTGCTACACAATGCCAAAGACTAAAGACTAAAGCTAAAAATTACTATTGTTGTACAAAACAGAATTTACACATACAATTGAATGACATTCAAGTTGTTCATCTTTGTACAGCTTTCAACAGGGAAGTTTAAGGTTTTTCTTGACAATTGGTCGCTCTACTGACAGATGAAGAATCATCTGAAAGAGCTTGAAGAGTTCATGCAGCTCTGCATGAATGCTTGTCTTTCATTAAATCCCAAGAAATGTAAGTTGTTGGTGTTGTCAACACAAAATTTTGTTGTATTATTTGCATTAGAAGCATGTATAGACTCTTGGGTAGCTTGTTCAAGGAAATTTCAGCTCAATAGCTTCTTCAGGACAATTGTGGCACAGTGCTATTTGGGAAGATTGTTGCGGCTGTTAAGGAATGACAATGTTCCAAACAGAATGTTTGTACAAAATAAGTGCAATAAGAATGTACTGATAGGGATAGGTCATGGTAAAAAGTAAAAGTTAATAGTAAAAGTGTTACTGCCATGGTAAATTGTCTTTGTCAAAAGGTCAAGCCTCTTGAGACATGATGTAAATAAATAAATGTATGAAAATATCTAGTAAAATCTTTAGAAAGTGTATGGAAGTCTAATATAGTCAGCTATTGAGATATCATGAGAGAGTCCAAGACAAAAATCTCAAAAGCATATGATATTTTGACGATCTCGTGTAATTATAAAATATCACCAGAAGATCCAAGAAAAGATGAAAGAGATATAAAGATTATTTGAAATAAAAGGAGATCTCTAGAATAGAGGAGAACGTTCCCCCATCCCCCCAACCAACCCCAATAGGAGGCATGCTGAGCATTTGATATCTCAAGCAAGTAAGAGTCAAGTAAGAGAGTGAGGCCTAAAAAGGGGGATATAGAGCTTTTCAAATGTTATTAAAGAGCTGATGCGGACTCTCATTCATTCATCATCCTCTTGCCTCTGTTTCTTCCATCCCACTGGTACAGGCGCAAGTGTTGTTCATTCCCCAAGTACAGCTGCGAGTGTCGTTTATCCCCCAGGTACAGCTGCAAGTGCTAGTGACATAGCCCGTGCCTTTTAAGAGCTTCCATTCCATTCCTTGATAAACATCCGCTCAAGATCCCCACATGGATCTTGCCCATTATATCACCCATGGCTATCCCATATTAAGGCCTTCCCTGACTACCCATCGTACCAAATTCCCGATCAACTCAACCGAACACGAATATCTTCGAGACCGATATCTCCCCTCCCTAGGTTCCCCCTCGTCACCCCAGAACCACCCCGATTCACACATGATCCCCGTAGACCAATGACCACAACCCATACCCTCTATAAAACCCGGCCTTCCACAGAGAGATAGCAACCTCCCGTGAGTCAATTGTTGGAGCGATATGGACGAGCAAGAAACTGGGTTCTTTAGAGCTTTTAAGCACTCGACCTTAGCTTAAGAGGTCATTTATGCACATTGAAGAAATTCCAACCTTTAAGAGCGCCTTATAAAAGGAACCCCAAGTATAATATTGTAAAGATGGAGAAGGTCGCTCCCAGCTCTACGTAAACCTCTCCTTAATGCTCTGAAGAGGTGCTCACTGGATTCTAAATGGAGAGGTTTTTGGGGTTATGGAACAAAAAAAGGTCCTGGTCAGTCATTAAAATGAGCTCATGGGGCCGACCTTAAAAATGTGATGCGCTCTTAAGACTCACTCACGTACAGCTCTGTGAGAAGGGGTGCTCGCATTTCTCAAAGCTTGCTGGTGTGCCTCCTACCCACTAATGGGAATAGAAAGAGGAGGACGAGGAAGACTAATATGAAGTCGCTCGGGAGCCTCTTTAAATTAAATCTTGAATGCATCCCTTTAAAACTTTAAGCGGTCAAGCGCTGACCTCGACCTATTGATATTCTATATGCTTTTTGAGGTCGAGCGCTCTCCCGCGGGTCCCCACGGGTCCCCTTTTCAAATAGAGAGGGCTCCCTCTTGAGATTATGGATGGAGAGTCGGGTTATAGATAGAGAGCTTTAAAAGGTTGAGTCCTCTCTCTATTAAAAAAGGGGATAGAGAGGAGCTTTTAGAATAGAGAGCTATTGTATAAGTGGCATAAACGATACCCACCTCTTGGTCGAGGACCCGCACATAAATGACCTCTCCTTTCAAGGTAAGCGAGCTTAAAAAAAGCTTTAAAGGGTTTTTTGAAGAGCGAAGGAAGGTCAAGTCCGCTCTCGCGGAGTCCTCTCGGGGAAGAACCAATCCACTCCCCCTCTCTTTAAATTGATAAGGTCAAGCCTTAAACATCGTATTCGGG
Source organism: Wollemia nobilis (assembly GCA_028583015.1). Taxonomy (NCBI): domain Eukaryota; kingdom Viridiplantae; phylum Streptophyta; class Pinopsida; order Araucariales; family Araucariaceae; genus Wollemia; species Wollemia nobilis. Next base: position 53,923 of record JAQPPZ010017267.1, on the reverse strand, counting down.
TATCTATCTGCTCCCGGTTGCCATGGCTTTTAAAATAGAGAGGCTCTTTGAATTGAAAGGTACGGTACTAAACCAAGGCTAAAGAACCCCTTTTAATTTAATGGCTATTTAACGGTGCATATCAGATATGTTCAGAACACATATCACACCGGTGTGGGGTGTTGGCTTGGCTACCCCTTTTCATTCTAAGAGAGCCAACCGGGCCTAGTTCACCATCAAGCTTCCTTGTTCATCTCTATACTACTGCTGAACAAGACATCAGCATTAGGGGGAGGAGACCAGACCTACCTTCCCTGTTAAGAATACCTTTTGAGGGTTCGGAGAGAAAGGAGACTAGACCCTCAAAAACCCGGAGACCGTCGGGACCCACTCCCCTCGGTCCACTAATCGATCGTATCTGTCTGGTAGAGGGGAATCAGGGCACATATCACGTGCGCATTCGTCGCTATTATATCTCAAGAGGGTGGTAGGAACAAAATTTGAAATAATAGAGGTGGTGAACGCCCTCCTCTTGAGCTTTGAAGAGGGGTATGGTACTAGGGCCATATCGGCTGGGGCTGGTGTGGGGTCAACTTGGTGTCGCGACATATCGGGAAAAAGGCGAGGAAGCTATCTCATGAAACTTTAAGGAGTCGTGCCGCTATTACGCATATTGACTAGAGGTACTCCGGCCACCAACCAGCTAGAGAAGTGCTCCCGTTGGGGTCGGCTAGAAGCATTCCTGCCGAACAAGGCAAAGCGGTTCGGGGACACAAACTCTTAGGGAACACCTCATCCCGTTCATAAAACACGAACAAGGCTCCCTCGACCTGGTTCTTTAGGCCGAGCGCGCTGGTCGAGTCCTCTCGGGATTCCACCAACTCCCTTTCGCCGCCCGCTGAAATAGTGGAGGCGGGGCCTCTCTATTTTAAAAGGCTTTCTTAAGGTCCTCGACCTTGAAAGTCTCGGGGAAGGGAATCATATCTCCAACCTTATAAAAGGGGATCTCCCTTTCCATTCCACGAATTCGGTCCCTCCCATGCCATGCCATAATGGAACAGGCATTTCACATAGCTGGTAAGGAAGAGTCACCGCTGAAAGCCGCTAATAGCTGAATCATTTCACCACCATGCCATAATGGAACGGGCATTTCACGCCGCCAGGACACCAACAGCGAGAACAAGGATCATCTCGAACAAAGGCCAGGTCGAGCCCTCTCCTCTCCTCTCCAGGTGAGCAAGCCTGTATTATAGGGGAGAGTCCACTTATGCATATCGGTGCATATCGTAACTGGTGGCATATCTGCTACGCATATCGGACAGAGGTGTCGCATATCGTATCTGTTAAGTCGTCAAAACGCTTTTAAAATACAGAGGGTGCGCTCCGCTCCCGCTCTTAAAGTAGCACCTTATAAATTAAATTAAATTAAATTAAAGGGGTAATCCATCCCTTTTAAAATAGAGAGGTGCCCCCCATGTTTAAAAGGGCCCTCTCCCTCTATTTTAAAGCCAAGCCACCTTAAAGGATTAAAAGGATCATTTGAAATAGAGAGGGGTCCCTCCTCTATTTTAAGAGCGTGTGCATGGATCAAATTTGGAGGTATACGAAGGAATGCCAGAAGCGAAGGCAGCTCTCCGAACTGAGCAGCGCCGCCCCTTCCCCCACTTCTGAGTTATCAAAACAAGAACCTCTCTATTTTGGAAGGTGAGAGTAGAAGCGGAGAATGCGGCATTTTTCTGATAGAAGATGATAGCTTTTAGCTTTTAATCTTAAGCACCGCTTGAAGTTTTAAAAGGACTCGACCTATATGGATGATAGGGAGAGGGAAGCCACCCCCCATTCCATCCATTCAGGAAACTTTAAAAGCTCTGACATATCTTTCGTAAGGGCTCTTAAAAGAGGCCCTCTCTATTTTAAGGAAACCCTCCGATCAATCAATATACAGAAAAACTCCATCCAATTCCAGAGATGCGGTTTACGAATTGTACCTCTTGAGTCCGGAGGTGGGATAAGTACTAAAGGCCCTCAGACAGATGGAATGAGGGGAGCCTGTTCTTTAGCTTTTATTGGAGATGCTTTTTAAGCTTGATGAGCCCCATCTCCTTCGAATCTCGATTCAAAATAGCATAGCTCTTCAGGTGGTCGGCGGCCCTCTCAATTAAAGGTGTAGGTAACCGACGACGTAGATATGATCACAAATAAGTCGGAATCTCCCAGCTTAAAATGAAAAGCTTTTCACTTTTAAAAAGGGACCCCCCATGTTTGAAAAAGGCCCTTTTAAATGGTGGGGGAGAGGGGCACCGGTTAATTCGTAAAAGCATTTTGCCTTTTTAGAGGCCATACACACGCCTTTATTCATGCATGTGTGATTCCTCTTACCTTAAAATAGAGAGCACCCCGATGAAAGCTTAAAGTTTAAAGAGCGCGGCCTCTCCTCTCCTCTCTAAAAAATATGGATGGGGTAGGTTGAGTCTCTCTATAGCAAGCAGTAGATGGAGTCTTCCAGCAAGCACCTAAGGTAGAGGAATGCTCTCTATCCTCCTCTCTATATTTGAGCTCTCTATCTATAATCGCAACAGCTTTATAGGGGCCCCACTGTATCTACTATGAAGCATCCCATTACTGAGAGAATAACGCCAGCTATCAAAGCTATATCTGTTGGAAGCTAAAAAGCTATAGGGATGTTATAGGGATATCTATTTCCACTTGTCATCAAACCCTTAAAATAAAAGTTCATTCGGAAATACTATTACATGAATGGGGTATTCGCGCTCGCACCCCCCTTGTGTTGTTCGTTGACAATAGGACTGGCAAGCCCCGCTAATCAAGAGGGTTTGACCACCTTTTAAAATAGAGAGCATTCCAGATCCGTACGTGTTCTTCCTATTCCCAGAAGAATTCTTTTTTCGATAGAATGACGGAGCCCCCCTATTTAAAGCTTGATTGCAGTGCTTATTGACACGGAGAAGGGTTCACTGCTGTTGGATCAAAAGGACACCGGACAACCCCTCCGTTCTCGTCCTTGTTTCTCGATATACTTTAGGTTGAGGAGATCACAAACACAGAGACCTGCCTGATAATGGAACCTTTTAAAAGGGCTTTATTGACCTCAAAGCGGTGGTGAACTTTAAATTGTATTCTCTGGAAGCCCCTTCTTCTCTATTTTAAAAGAGGGAAGTGTGAGGACCTTTAGTATAGTAGTAGCCCACTTCACCACTCCACCATAGCTCTTTAAGGTGCTTCGCCCAAAGCAAGACCCCTGTACCATTGCCCATGAATAGGGAGGGCAAGGCCTTTTCATTCCATTCTGAGAGATGTTCTAGTTCACCTGACCGGGGGGATGAGAAGAGATCCATGGGCCCAGCTAACTCGTGAATGGGAGTACGGTCGCAAGACTCAAAATCGAAGGAGTTGTTTTGTCATACAAGATGGATACTCAATCTCCTTATTCTTCCTAGATTTTTAAGGGCCGTATGATTCGAGAATGCCCAAAATATTTTTAAGGTTCTCTGAGAAGGGATTGGCTGCTTAGGGGGCTGGGGTCGCCCGGATCTATGTCATTCTCTGGTGACTTGGGCCCATGTGTGTGCAGCTCTTTCACCTTCTCCCGCATGTCGATCGATTCGATTCCTCTCCCTATCCCCTTTAACTCTAAAGGTCGAGTGCCCTGTGGTGGTTTAAAAGGCGAGAGGCCCCTCTCTTTTTAAATGGGGCCTACCCCTCTTCAAAAGAACCTTTGCCTTTGCCCTCTAAATGGTGGGGGTGGGGGTTGAGATTTTACTTTTAAAAAAAAAGAGGGAGGGGAGAGGCCCCTCTCTATTTTAGAAGGGGAATATAGAGCTCTAGAGAACAAGAGTGCATAAATTCGGAGAGTGAGTGCAACGTCTAACCGGAGAGCTATCTAAGTGCAACTCCTTTTGAAGCGAAAAGTTGTGTCGTTATAGATGGAGAGCTTCACCGAAGAGTGAGTGCAACGTATATACGTGTATAATAGACTCGCATAAAATGTCATTGTCTTTTAATGGGGAGACTCTCTTTTAATACGTATTAACAACTGACTCGACTCGACTCGGCTCGGTTCAGTAAGCAGCGTTCGATAAAGCATCTTAAGTAGCCAGTTCGTTGTCACGTACAGTACCCATGCCAGTACCCATTAATACCAATACAACTAAGACATCTGAGTAGCTAGAGGAGGGGAAATCGACTTGTTCGTAGCAGCGATCAAAGGTGGATTGAGCGAATATCCATCAGCGGAGCCTTTTCTTCCCTATCGGCTTTTTAAAGGGGAATGGGAAGGCTTTTAAAATAGAGAGGGCCCCTCTGTTTTAAAAAGGGCCTTTAAAAGCTGAGGGGGAGAGGAGAGGGATTCCCTTCATTTCCTTTTCTGGGCTTTCTTTGGACTTGGAATCCGGCAGCTATCTCTGTTCAAGGTCTCCACTGGAAAAAGGGATTTATTTTCGGGTTGCTTTTTATTTAAAGAGGGAAGTTCATCTCCGAGCTCTCGAACATACTCATCAGTTTTCTTGAGCAAGCTCTCTATTTTAAAAGTGAAAGAGGCTTTTAGATTAATAAACTCCATTGGATTTGCTTTATATAGAGAGGTTTGGAAATGCACCTCTTAATTAAAGAGTGAGCTCGACCTTAAGATCTCTACAATGCTATGGATGAGGCTCTCGAACCCCAGTCTTTGAGCTCTCGCTTAAAGTTAAAGGGGACCGGTGCCCCTCCCTTTTAAGATTATAGATAGAGAGCTCTCCTCTCTATTTTAAAAGCTCTTAAAAGCTCTCCTCAGCTCAGGGTTTTAAGAGGGGGAGAGAGGTTTGTTTTAATTGCTTTCATTTCATCCCACCCATCTCTTTTATATAGAGAGGAGAGCCTTTAAAGGTTATAGATAGAGAGCTCTCCTCTCCTCTCTAAAAACAGATGAGGATAGCTAGGTGCAGCAGACCTCTCTATGCCTCTCTATTTTAAAAGGCAGAGATCCCCATTCTTTTTGCACTCACCTTGGATTGGAGAGAGCACCTGGTTCCATCATTTATGCATTGACCTTTCTCTCGGTTGTAGTTGATCCCCGAGCGAGCGAGTGGTACCAGCAGACCGTTCTAATCCATATCTATGTGTGAGGACATAGATGAACTATCCCCTCTCTATTTTAAGGTTGGGCTTGCCCTATCTCTAAAAGGGGATTGAGGGGAAAAAGATCAACTCATTTAAGAGCCACCGATGAGTGATCTGGCAATGCTATCATCATTTTCTCTCTCTAAAGGGAGGTCCTTAAAAGAGAGAAGAGCTCTTTTCCCTCTCTTTTAAATAAATCTAAAGGTCGAGTGAGCTTATTTAAAGTAAAGCATCTCCCATTAAAAATTTATTCCCTTTAAAATAGCCTTTAAAATGGAGGGGAGGGGGCTTTAACCTTGAGAGGTGCAAGCTAGAACAATCTTTCCCTTCTCTTAAAGCGAGTGAAGGAGGCCTAGTCCTCAAGGTTTGAAAGCTTAAAGATACAACTTTTTAAAGTGAAGTAAAGTGAACCATTCCGCCCGGATCTTAAGAGGGAGAAGCCCTCTCTATTCTCAAAGGGGAACCAAACCTCTCAAGTAAACCAGCGATAAACCATCAAAGGATTACAAGCATAAAAAGGTTACCCTTTTAGAATAGAGAGCAGGTTTCATCCCGTTTCATAAGATTCTATTCGACGAGCCGGGATAGAGAGCTTAAAGTTCAGCGATCTAGCCTACTGAAAGCGTTTCAGGTTCGGCTCCGTAAGCATGCCCCTTTTAAAATAGAGAGGAATATTTTGACAAACAACTCTTTTATTTAGAGCTCTTCAAGAACCCTACTCGACCGGTTGGATGAATGGATCAAGCATGTATAGTAGCTTAAAGTTCGCCTTAAAAATGAGGCTAAGCCTGATCTCCTACTCTCCCAATGATGGTTGGAATTCGATCGACCTCTTTAATAAATAAGCGCCTTTCCTCTCAAGTCAGTTGAGCTCGCTCCCGTCGAAATCGAGTCCTATCCTAATAAATCAATCATTGAAGGGCGGATTCCCCTCCATAGAAACTTCCATAAGGCGGACGACTTCTCAACCTCCAACCGATTGATCAAGTGAGAGCTAGGTGGAGACCGCAACCCTGGACTGGTTTAAAGCTGGCCTTTAAACAGATACCATTTTAAACGGTCCGAGAGGGGATTTCCAAAGTGAGTGTAGACTAACATCTAGGGGGGTCGATCGAGTTCCTCTATACTTTGAAAGCGGCGGCGTCCCCTCGGCTTTCAGGTTCAGTTGCTAGTTCGGTATCAACCTATCCCCCTGAGTCAAGATATCATCCATAGTCTTGAAATGATTTCAAGGGTTGAGCTTAAAGGAATTATTTCTTGTTGTCGACCAACCCAATATTTAAAGAGGAAAAAGAGGGTCTTATTTAAGGCTGAGTCTATCTCAAAGTCTCTTCTCTATATGTATCAACAAAGTCCCCTAGAGAAATAGAGGGGTGGATTGCCAAGGCAGGCATAAAAGCTCTCCTCCTAAAGAGTCGTTGCAGGTCCAGTCTACTCCTCGAAACTTTTTACCATTCTGTCCAGGCATTTCATAAGGTTCTTGTTGGTTACGAATCTGCCATGAGGAAAGGATTTGGTTAATGCGCCCAGATTCGCCCACCAGATTGAAAGGCCGGAAGGAAGGAATGCCTTCCGTGCCAATCTCCGGAGAAGGCCGGCTTCCTGTGGGTTTTTAGTGTTTTAGCTAAGAGTACAGGAAAGAGATAAATTGCGGAAAGAGATCCAAATGTGATTGGAGTTGGGTGGGGGGAATAAGCAGCACGACAACGATCAATCACCACTACTAACAACAATTAAATACAAAACACACCATAGAAACTACAGCTATCATGCATCCTATGTATCCTCTATCTATGCATTCCAGGAATACTTAATCATCAAATACTGGAATCCAGAGTTCAGTATAACAGTAAGCAATGAAATAAGAAACATGAGGCAGAAATGACAAGGAGAGGCAGCATAAAAAATGATGACAGTAAGCAGAGCCAAGTATGTGTCTTGCATTCAGAAGCAAACGTATAGCTACAATGGTTCCCTAGCAGTATATTCCCCTTCCACCCTTTTACAATGAAATGGTGTGGCTATTTATAGCCCAAGTTCCCCCCGATTACAATTATGGGCACAAAGTCCCAGACCAGACAATAGCTGACAAAAGCGGCAGAAGAGCTGCTGATGCTGACTCCTGTCGGCGAGGACTGTACTTGCAGCAAGGTCTCCCTGAAAGCTGTACAGCTACGTGGCAGTGCGTCGGGTGAAACTTCTAGTCAGCAGGAATGCGGGTAGCTGTGGTAGATGGAACTTTGCATCAGCTTAAATGGAGGCAGTTGGCGTAGGTAATGCGGTCCATGCTTGTCCTTTTCCCATCACATCTCGGCTCGAATCCCGAGGCTGGACACTTGTCGAATTCTGATGAGTGACACATGTCTGCCTTGAAAGGCAGTTTGTCCAACTTCGCCTGGGATCAGAGCGCCATCGGGTAGCGCAGGTGGGGAACAGCGCAGTTGGGGAGGCCTCCGTGCCTTAGCCAATTTCTGGGCTGCTTGATGGATCTTGCCCAACTGCGCACCGGTCAGAGGGCGCAGCCCGACTTCGCTGCGAAGTCGGGTTGCGCATCCAGCTTCGGTTGCTTGCTTGTTCGACTGCGCACAAAAACCGGAGCGCAACTCGACTTGTGGGTTGCGCATTCGCACTGCCGATTTGCTTGCTTGTTCATCTGCGCACGAAAGCGAGGCGCACCCCGACTTCGCTGCGAAGTCGGGTTGCACTCCGACACTTAGCCGAATTTTGAGATCCGTTGCTTCCCAAGTGCGCACAGGAAGAAGAGCGCACCCCGACTTCGTTTTTCGGGATTCGCTGCTTCCCCAGTCGCTACGAGAGCGCACCCCAACTTCATTGCGAGTCGGGTTGCGCTCTTGCACTTAGCCAAATTTTGGTCCTTTTCGGTCCTTTTGCACTTCGCATTCCCGAGTGCGCTCGAACTTAAGGGCGCACCCCGACTTCGCTGCGAAGTCGGGTTGCGCTCTTAGACTTAGAAATTTTCAAGGACCTTTTGCTCTGTTTTGGGAATTTGACTGGGGGAAGTACAAGGGAAAAAGGGAGGAATGAAACTGCAGGAAAGGGAGAAAGGGGATAGTGGAGAAAGGGAAAGGAGGAGGAGGGAAGGAAGAGCAGCATACTTACAAAAATTGAAAACATGGCACCCCGTGCAAAATGTGGCAACAGTTCTCGACCCCCAAAACCCGCGTTGAGCCGCATGAATCTATAGGAGATGCATTTCTTCTAGCCTTCCTTCTTCCCTTTCTTGGTTGAGTCCTTATAAGAGGTTCACGTATTAATAGCCAAACGAGGTGAGTGCTTTGATCTCCTCTCCATAATTGAGGTTGTTACTCCTTTTCAAAACAAAGAGGTCGCCCTCTCTATTTTGAAAAGCCAAAAAATGACCCACCCGTCCCTTTAAAATCTTGGGCGATCGAGCGAGTACCTTATATGAGAGAGTCGCACCTTTATCTAATTAGTAGGAGGCTTAAACTTGTTATAATCGGAGTTTTATTTAAGGTCGGTATTTTATCGGATAAGATGGATACACAACCCTCTCCCTATCCCACTTCTAGCTCTCCCTGCCCCTTTTCATCTTAAGGTTACATTTCCCTCCTCTCTCTCCCCGTCGGTCGAGGCCCGACCTCGGGAGGGGAGAGAGAAGCTCACCCCTCACCCCCCTCTATTAATAATATGAGATAAGATAAGTCGAGCTTGTTTTCACCCTGCAGGACGAGCGGCTCTATCTACAGAAAGGCTTTCGATTTTATGCGAGGGAGAGCTCTCTACCTATAAGTCATTTAAAGTATCGAAATGGTGCCTACTACTATATTGGAATGCATTGGTTCTTCCCTGTGGCAGTGTATGGGATAGAGAGGTTTACACCTTACTATCGATTTAATACATATATAACAGTTCTTCTCTTTCTTTCCTCCAGCCCCTATTCGATTTGAAAAGGTTTGCATTTCTATCCCATCTAGGAAGCAACGTTGATGAATGGCTATACAACTCTTAGAGTATAGGTCCCTATGAGCCTTATATAGAGGTTCTACACTTCCGTCAAGATAAGAGGTGTATGAGAAACCCACCAATCCACATGTGATGTGTGGACAGATGGAGTTTGGTACCATAGTAAATAGCGAGGTATGGGTAGGGGGGCATAGAATACCTCTCTATTTTAAAGGTGAACTACGACAATAGTTAAAGATCCTAACATAGTTGGGTTAAGAGCCTCTCTATGAGCACCCTCTCTAACCGATAGTGAAGATATCGTAAAAACCTTTATGACCCGTTATAGATAGAGAGCTTGGGCCTTTATGAGCACTCGATCCTTGAGGCTATGGCCAATGCTCCTTTTAAAAGGTCCTATACATATGACCAGCGATCGGCTCTATGAATTGCAATAGCCTTTTTTTGATGATGCACAACTTTTATTTTAAAGGTCAGCCACAGACCGTCCTCCACGAAAAGTCAAAAAATATGAATATTCTGACCGATTCAGGACAAAAAATGGGGGCAATCATAGAGAGGCAAAATTGGGATAAAGTTAAGCCTCTTTAAAAGATCGCGATTTAAAATAAATTCATGAGGAAGTGGTATCTCTTTAGGGTCAACTCCAGCATCTAGGAGTTGGTTAATAGGTAAAGAGACGTGTACTTTCAAATCAAATCAAATCAAATAAACTTACTCGCTTACCGATAAAGTAGGGAGAGGACTATATACGTAATATGACTGCCTCAACCGAACGAGATACCATATCAGAGATGTTGTATCAGAGATGTCGAGAGATGTCGTTCAATGCTAGATCACGAGGGCGCCGTAGCTGCTGAGTCAATGTGGCTCTCTCTATTTTAAAAGGGATACCCGCACCTTTTAATAAAATAAATGAGCCTCTTATAATATAATATAAGTGACTCCTTTTCTTCAAAGTTTATCCGTAGGAGATATGCTCGTTCATTAAGCACTTTACTCTCCCTGATCGAGGCAGTCCACTTCCTATAGTGTGAATGGGATAGGTTTTTGATCCCAAAGTCCTCTATTCAAAGGTTCCAGGTAGCTCACACTCAAAGGTTTCTATCTATTGCGAATAGGTGGGCCCTGATGAATGAGGCTTTCCATGCCGAATCCATCTCTTCTTTGTCTGTATTTTTCAACAGTGATTGCATTCTATAGTCCATGTTCCTGCAGCTTTGATGATCCCTTAAAATGGCAAAGGCTCTCCCTCTTAAGAGCACTCACTCCGCTATGGATCCAGGGGACCCAACGCAACACTCCGATTTCAAAACTCAGGAGATCAAGCCCCTCCTTAAGAGCGAGATAGGATAAAACTACTCTCGATTCTTGGGATTGCTAAGGGAACTTGGCAACCTTATAGATAGAGGACCCCTTCAAGAAAAGAGAGAAGCACTCAGATCTGAGTAAAAGGATTCGATTTAAGCATGCATGATGCTTTTTCGGGTTTGGGGTCTTTCCAGGGGATTTTCCCCAAGGACTTTGATGATTTTCGAATAAGACTTTTGGAATTATAAAAACCTAGCGATTTTGATTAAGGACTTTATTGATTCCGGAGGGGGCCCAAAGAACCATTGTTCGTGGTTCGTAGGCCATATCCTAGATAATGTGTGTGTACCATCTCATCCATAACTACTATGGAGCAGGGAATGGGGAATGTCGTGTATATCATGCATGCAGGATCAGGCGGCTCCTTGCACTAATTAGATACTATTATTCCGGGTGGCCCTCCTGCCTTCTATCCATAAAATAGACCTCGCAAAGCCTTGAGTTAGTCTTATTAGATAGAGGGAGTGGGTGATCCAATCCACTTGTCAATTTCCACTAGTAAGAATTGTGTATATCTTATCAAGCCCGATCCCTCTCCTTGTCCAGAATTCCTCCCGCTCTTTAGAAAAAGGGTAAGCACCCTTATAATAATAATAATCCGGCCCCTTTTTATTTTGAAAATAGAGAGGATCGACTTTGCTTTTAAGTAGGTGGTTGATGACTCCCATTTCTCAAATCGGATGACTGCTCAAGTGGAACGCATGGGACAAAGCCCCGTTCCTTCCATCGGGCGGGATGGAAGTGAGGTTGTTTTATCCTCCATGGAATAGGATCTCAAGCCTCTCTATTTTCAAAGGTGTCGCGAGGTCGAGAGGGATGAAGCGCCGCAACCGCGCTAAAGCAATCCTAGTTACTCCAACACATCCCAAGCTTATTGAATAACTAATATGGCTCAAGTTATAGATAGAGAGTTGTCGGCTCTAAAATCGGTTTTGATCAATTGGCCACTTTTTAAAATGGGACGCGGATTAACGAGAATGGCCGAGAGGGAAATACAATATTCACCCTGGTCATTGAGAAAAGGCCAAGCTAGCTTAAAGACCTAAAGTTGGAGGTTGGGGATTATGGAATCTTTTATAGCATATAGATAACCATTACTAGACTAACGGTAGAGGGGCTGAAAGCTCTACCCATTCTGATCGAAACGAAGGAGGAATAGGAATGAGATTTCTATCCTCCGAGAAAATGGGAGTGGAACGAGAATTGACAAGAACCTTCGATGCATTTTAAGGTAAAATGGGAAGGTGTGTTTAAGAGCCTTACCGACAGAGGCACTTAGGATTAAATGCGTGCCCTAAGCTAAGGTAATTCCCGATATTTTTGGAAGGAGCGGGGTAGGAGGGCCTGGCGAAGGGGCGGCATCCGAAGCAATGACCCCTTATATACTAGAGGTTTGGAAGAGTTTTGGATAGAGTGCTTAGCTTCTTAAGAGCCCGATTCATTAGCTTCCCAGTTCATTATTCCCAAGGGATTCCGGTCGTGTCTCGACGAGGAAAGAGCAAAGAGAGGGCTCCACAGATAGGAAGTGGAGTGTTTCTCCCACATTGGATTACCTTTTTTTCGAGGCCGAAAGCTTCTTCAAGCCCAAGGAATGGATCGACAGCAAGGCATAGATTGCTCCGGCCTTTCCTCCTCCCAGCTGTCAATGGGAAATACTCTATTGCATTGTCAAGTTCCTTCTCCTCATTCAAAGAAGGGACCTCTAGTTTTGTCGTTCAAGTCATTGAAGGAGCGGAAGGGGAGCCCTTAAAATAAAATGGACCTTTTCATTTCATTTCAAAGAGGTACTCGACCGCTCTCTATCCGGGAGAGCTTAAAAGTGTAGTAAACAGAGGACCAACCCCACCCAAAAGACCTTTTAGAAATAGAGAGGGAAACCATCCCGAGATAGGAATCTTCGGAGTCTTCTCAAACAACTTAGAGAAAGCTCCTGCGATCTAAGGCAAGGCCCTGGTCGGAGACACACGAGACCCTAGACCCCAAAAGATCTCTGAAACCCGACCCGATCCAGGGCTCTTTAACGCCGGAACCAACCCATCAAAGTGCCCCCTAATATTTCTCCAGTCTGGGCGGAGCGAGTGAAGTGTTCATTTCTGATCCGTTCCATTGGATTTTTTTGACCTTGCCTCCTCGTCGCGCAATTCTCTCTCACTGAGAGATGTCCATCACTAAGGAAAATAGCTTTACGTTTTCTCGGTAGGGAAGATTCGACCTCAAAAGCATCTCTTGGTGCTGCAAATAGGGACAATTTATCGGCGAGCTATCACTTGCCAGTTGAAATGACCCGAATCCGCTCGCCTAGAAGAGGAATCTGCATGAAACGCTCCAAGCTCACAACGGCTTTTAGAGAGGAGAAATCGCTACCGGACTAGACTCATCACACGACTCACCTTATGGATAGAGGGATTATAGATAGAGAGTGTTCCTCTCCCTCTCCTTTTAAGGTAAGTGGTGCTCTCTCCAACATGCATCTAGAGTTCAACCTCTCTATCCATAATGGTTTATGAATCGATTTCGGGAGATAGATAGCTACCCCCACCCCCACCCCCACCCCCACTCCCACTTTTATAAGGTGAGGTAAGGATAAGCACTTTTAAGAGAACTGTAACGATCATTCGATTGCCCTCAAGTATTATACTGAAGGAGGTCGAGTACATAAATGAATGACCGGCCGAGAGTACATAAATGACCTCTTAAGAGAGGGGCTTTCGTCCCTTTTTTAATAGAGGAGAGGTGAGCACTCGACCAACCTTTTAAACGCTTCAATGCACTCTTAAGATATGGATGAATTTTTACAAGGTCCCTTTTACTCTTAAAATAGAGAGGAGAGGGGCTCTTAAAATAGACAGCTCGACCTTATATTATAAAGGAAGCTCTTAAGATGTTTCGAAATATCTGCTTTGAAGATGAACCCCCTCTCTATTTTAAAAGGATAAGCTCCGCGATATAGAGAGCCTATTTTCAAGTTGTTAATACGTATATAAGAGAATCGACTCCTCTCCCTTCTCTATTATAGTTGTCGCCTAATCGGAGAGCTCTCTTTTAAGACTCTCTATCCTTGTTTTTAAAAGGAGAGAGGGGTTCAGTTGTTAATACGTATATAAAACGACCTTATTTGAATAAATCTCTCTATCCCTTAGAGCTTGGGAGAGATGGGAGAGTATTTTTTCAAATTCAAAGTTGAAATGAAACGTTTATTGATTTTGTCGTTGGGATTTCTCCATGAATGGAAGAAGGGTGCTTTGGGTTGTGGGGATGAATGGAAGAAGGGTGCTTGGGGTTGTGGGGCTTGCTATAAGATTCAATCTACTGCTTGCCTTTTGAGTAGGGTAAGTCGTAAAAAGTGAGAATAACACATGCCCTTAAAAATAGAGAGCTAGTGTATAGCTTTGTTAAGGGAGTAGGCGGGTGTATAGCTCAGTTGGTGGAGCATTGGGCTTTTAACCTAATGGTCGCAGGTTCGAGTCTTGCTATACCCAGTTGCCCCCACCATTTAAAAGGGTCATGTTAGTCCGCTGCCGCTCACTGCTAATAAAGGTGAGCTCGCTTACCGGACTCGACCTAGGGAGAGGAGATATCTAAAGTGATCCAGAAATCTATGAACTGATTTCTTTTGAGAGGACAGCGCCCTTTCTCTCGACCGGAGTTACAAGGCAGGGTCATTATTTTGGGTCCCCGTGACCCAAGGAAAGGAATCCCCCATGTTTAAAAGGCTAAGCGCAAAGTTTGGTTTTTTAAAGAGAGGAGAGTCTCCTTTTTAAGGTATTGAGAGGGGTCGGTCAACCTTTCTATTTTCATATAAAAGAGTTGAATAGGAAAAGCCCGCCCTTAAAAGAATTCAAAGTCTTCAGCTCCTCTCTTATTTAAAACCAACCCTCACCTCTTGAAAACATGAATTTATCTAATAAGGATTTTAAGAGATACCCCAAAATATTTCAAAGGCATTTCCGAAAAGCATGTCCATGCTCTCGAATTCCTGGTTGATTGATACGGGGACATGTTTTCTATATAGATGCATGAATGAGTAGGGTCATCTCTGATACATGAATGAGATAGCGAATAGATGGTCTCCCCCGGTGAGAAGAGACGAATAGAGGTGAGCGGGGCATTCCCTTCTGGTTCAAGAGGGGCACTTCCTCCTTTTGTTCCCGTTGTTCCTTATGGCCAAGCTAGAGCTAGAGAAAGAGACCTCTCTATTCCTCTCTATTTAAAAAGGGGTGGGGGTGGGGGAGAGGGTGGCGAAAACAAATCCTCTCCCCTTAGCTCTCCCCTCAGCTCTCTATCTGTTGCATTGGTATTCTTTATTTAAGGATATGGCTCTGAGTTGAGAGAAGATATCGAATTCGTCTCTAGATAGGCATTGATCATAGATCGCAAGCATCTATTCGAAGCTTTTCCTATTCTATAGAAGAGAAGCCGCTCTCTATCCTTATTTAAGCTTGAAAAAGGAGACTCTCTTTTAAGGTGGAAATCCACCTCAACTCAAAAGTTATTGACATGGAGGAGAAGAGCGGGCTTCTCGATCATGGGGTAGGTGAAACCGGACCCTTCCAATTCCTCTTCGTAGTCCAAAACCGGTTAGTTACATAATCGATCCCAAAAGAGCAATCAATTCAGAATCAAGTATTCCTTGGAATGCTTAAAATAGAGAGCGTTCCACTGAAATGAGAGAGGGCCTTCAGAGGATCTTGTCACCTTAAAATAAGAGAGGGGACCTCTTTAAAAAAAAGCCTTGTCACATAGAATCCATTTTCTATGATCATTTCTCTCTCAGGTATTTGGGGAGGGAATCTTCCTCTCTTGTATACGCAGCTTTTCTTCATCGAGCAGGGAGAGCTCTCTATTTTCAAAGGGGTTCGATTTCCCGGCCGATCCTGCGAGCGAGATACTAAAGCATTAAGCCCTCTTTTAAAAGGTTGTCTACTGACAATTTGAAAAGTCAAAATCTCTTTTCAAACCCTCCTCACCTCTCTATTTTGGAAGATGTCGGATGGGTCATAACATAAAAGGTTCTACCTTTTGAAGTTAAGAGCCGCTCCTTGTTTCTATGTCCCTACCCTAAAAGGAGCTCTTTTTCGGATTGGATACGGAAGAGGTCTGGGTCACTCGCATCGCATTGACTTAGCCATCCCCTACTCTTTTGTACTCCTTTTCTGAAGAAGCTCTTAAAATTTGGATGCTTGGCTCACTTTCCCCTTCATTCGGGTTTATTCTGCTCTTGTGTCGGGCTCCCCGTGTCCTCCCCCTTGAAAATAGACAGGCCTCTCCCAACTTTTAAATTAAAGTGCTTCCCCAGAGTCTTTCGGGGACAGAGAAGAAGTGGGATTCCATGAGAGGAGAGAGATCGACTTCTTATCCCAATGGGAGGAGAGGGCCAAATTTTGAAGAGAGGGGCATGGGAGGGCTCCGCTGGCCCTCTCTATTTTCAAATAAGGGTGGGATCTCTTAAAATAAAAGTTCACCCCCAACTCATTTTAAAATAGAGAGGGTAGTTATCCAGCAGCAACTCCTACCTTGGGGCTATTGGGAGAAAGTTGTTATCGAAGAAATCGAGGAGCTGGACCATAGCATCGAGGAGTTGGATAAGGAAAGACCTATTATATAATATAAAGCCCCGTTTTAAAATAGAGAGGAGGGGCGCCTGCCTCTTTCAGATTTTTTGGTCCGAGAATCCTTTCAAAAGCTCTCTGGCTTTCCCCCAATGTTTAAAAGGGCCTTTCAAAATGGTGGGGGTGGGGACTCCTTGTTTCAAGCTCAGGCTACTTTCCTCGTCAGCCCGGGGAGGGGAATAGTTCCTTCGACTCTTCCGTTGTAATTTTCTTCAATCGCACTGATAGACTCTTATTGAAACAAACATGAAGGAATTCGCCCATCACTCCTAAAATAAAAAGGAGCCTCATCTTTCTGTTGTTGTGTTGCCAACCGTTACAAATAGAGAGCCTTCTTAAAAATGTCCAATTCTATGTTACAACAATTTCGTGAATGCTATTTCGATCTAAGTGGTCTTATTTTGTGTCCCATGCTGGGGAGCATTATTCTTCTTTCCATTCCAAATTCGAGAATACGACTGATACAATTCATTGGTCTATGCACCTCTCTTTTGACTTTCTTGTACTCCCTTGTTCTATGGATACAATTTGATTCTTCCATGGTCGAATCCCAATTCGTGGGAACCATTCGATGGCTTCCTTATGAAAACATCAATTTGTACATGGGTATAGATGGTATCTCCCTATTCTTTGTGGTATTGACCACATCCTTAATCCCTATTCGCATTTTAGCAGGTTGGTCCAGTATAGAGAGTTATGCGAAAGAGTATGTTATAGTATTTCTAATATGCGAATTTCTAATGATCGTCGTGTTTTGCATGCTGGATCTCTTACTATTTCATGTTTTTTCCAAAGTGTGCTAATCCCTATGTTGTGCGGTGTTGAGCATCTTCTATTCGCTGGGAGCTTCTCCCTCTGCAAGAGTGTACAGTAAACCCCCTATGGGCAGTCCTTTTTTATTGAGACCCATGAAGCTCTCGAGGAGAAGGGTAATCTTGTGTGTAGGTATAGCATTTCCGAACCTGTAAGATGACATCTATTTCCTGGGATCGTAGGGTGCTCCAGGTAGTGGGTCCCTTGCAAGCCCCGCCTACTCGAGTATCGTATGGATATGCGGGAAAGGGTGCTCCTAGGTGTAGGGGGTTCGCCTACCAATCCGACTTTGAGAATTCATTCCTTTCTCTCTTTAAGGGAAATCCTGGGGGGTGCAGACACACTTGCGCGAATTTGGGTGACGGCTACAAGGTGAGGAAGAGAAAGGGAATTGTACCCGACTAGAGATGGACGTAAACTCGGTTGCTATAGAAAAAAGGGGGATAATCATCCTGGTCCTCGAAAAAAGCCGCTACCTAGGGACCAGATCGTCGTCGGCTCCCTCTTGGCGAGGAGGGGAAAGGAGTTGCTAAAACAAAATGGACTAGTATGATCATGAAGAAAGACTGTTGAATTGATATTCTTTATTTAAGAATCTGAATTTGAGCAGGAAGAAGAGATTGGTTAAGAGGAGGTATTAATGTGGAACGAAATTCCTCATGGGAATATGCCACTGGAAATAAATAGCTTGTATAAGAACAACATCACATGAACCGGTTAGAAAGCAAGAGGGCCAACTACCCCCACACACATGCCGCGACTCGATGTTAATAGGGGTGAGGAGTCCCACATAAGCGGGACCAAGGACTTCCACCTTTAAGCCTGCTACCCCATTGGCAAAGAGTATGGCAAGTGTTGGGGCTCATAAACCACTCAAGTCCCACAACTGGATCAATGTGGGATTATTAACGCACACACACTACAGTAGAGGAGGTATTAATGTGGAACGAAATTCCTCATGGGAATATGCCACTAGGAAATAAACAACTTGTATAAGAACAACATCACATGAACTGGTTAGAAAGCAAGAGGGCCAACTACCCCCACACACATGCCCAAACTCGATGTTAATAGGGTGAGGAGTCCCACATAAGCGGGACCAAGGACTTGCACCTTTAAGCCTGCTACCCCATTGACAAAGAGTATGGCAAGTGTTGGGGCTCATAAACCACTCAAGTCCCACAACTGGATCAATGTGGGATTATTAACGCACACACACACACTGCAGTAGAGGAGGTATTAATGTGGAACGAAATTCCTAATGGGAATATACCACTGGGAAATAAACAGCTTGTATAAGAACAACATCACATGAAACTTAGAAAGCAAGAGGGCCAACTACCCCCACACATACCACACTTGATGTTAATAGGGGTGAGGAGTCCCACATAAGCGGGACCAAGGACTTCCACCTTTAAGCCTGCTATCCCATTGGCAAAGAGTATGGCAAGTGTTGGGGCTCATAAACCACTCAAGTCCCACATGGATCAATGTGGGATTATTAACGCACACACACACTACAGTAGAGGAGGTATTAATGTGGAACGAAATTCCTCATGGGAATATGCCACTGGGAAATAAACAGCTTGTATAAGAGCAACATCACATGAATCAATCCCGAGTTCTTAAGACTTTCTAAAAGCTATTTTAATCAAGCCGTCGGGATTTGCTTTAATGAGTGGTGATTCTGGTCCTTAAGAGTTGAGAGACCATTCTTAGTTCTTAGTTTCGTTGGTCCAAAGTGATTCTCTAGATAGGTGGGCCCCTCGGGATATATAGGGCCCTTTGCCCTTTTAAAAAACAGGTGGGGGAGAGGCCCTTTTTAAAATAGAGAGGGGAGGGCCAATGTCGAGGAGAATTCTTTTGATCAGTAAAGAAGGAAATAATCAGGAAGGCTATAGCCTCTATTTTTAAGAGCTAGGATCCAACCTCCCCTTTTGAGATAGAGAGAGCCCGCTCGCCAGATTCTCTTCCTATAGTTCAGCCCGGTTATAGATAGAGAGCCTCTCCCCCTTGAGATTATAGATAGAGAGCTATAAAAGGCCGAGTCCATTATAGATAAACAGGCACCTCCGATTAAAGAAACCTTGAAAGCGGGCTTTTATATTAATAAGACCCTCTCCCCAAGCTCACCCCATATTTTTGAGGTCGAGTCCTATCTTAAGAGTACCCTTTTATTTTAAAGGTCATCCCGTTTCCGACGGGGCCTTTAATAGCCACCATACTTTGGGGCCTTTAGTTGTTGATACGTATATAAAACGACTCGCATAAGATAATGAAAGCGGACGGATAAGTCTCCTTGTCGTTGGTGGTTTTCCACCCTTTCCCAATCCTAAGAGGCTTTTAGATAAGCAGTCAACCGACATCTATACCCGGGAAAGATAGCTTTTGGATAAGCACTCGTAGAGAGCCTTAAATCCTTCCGACTTGTTATCGGTTGCTTCAGGTTGGCTTTCCAGCTTGCAGCTCGGAGCTTAGAGCCAACCCCCTCTCTCTAACTCGAGGGAAAGGCATAGATGAGATGTGAATCGCTAACCTCTCTATTTTGAAAGGGGTGAATTGGGTGAATGGGAGACATGATAAATGGGAATCAATCTATGGGAACATATCTCAGGGATTCGGGTCAGCTGATCCATTCGCAGGTGCCTTTCTCTAAGTCATTCATTCGAGTTTCAGGGATTCACCTCACCTCACTATTTTAAAAGGCCCTTTTAAACATGGGATGAGGGCTAAAGGTTCGTTGCTTCTGCGGTTGAACCCTACTCCTCCTGCGTCCGGATCGGAATGGGTAGAGCGGTTCCGAAACTGCCCCTTTTTTTGAAAAGAGCATAGAGAAGAGGAGTTTGTTCCCCTCCCGATGCCCTTTTTAAGTTAATGCGAGCGATTGACCATGCATAAGAGTCTGGTAATGCTATAGAGTAAGTGGGTTCCCATATCCTCTCTATTTTAAAAATGGGGGCGCTTGTATCCTCTAATCTGTAGCAGAGCAGGGTGCTTGTATCCCCAAATTTGTACCTTTCAATCAATCAATAAGGTTTTGGGAAGCCATGTTATGCGTTAATGAACTGGTTGAAAGGAGTAAGCTCTTAATTTAATAGTGCATGCTCTGGTAAGGGTTGACTGGAGCAAGTCATTTACCTCCCAATGATATGTTCATTTCCCCCTGGCGTGATGGATCATGGTTCTTTCAACGTGATTTTGGCCTAAGGAAATCAATTCATTACCGCCTGGCTATTATTAAAGAGCCCACCAGACCACCTATAGCTATAGGGCTTCTTCATGACCGCTTTCTTGGTGTGTTGGTAGCTAGAATCACCGGGGTCTTTTCTCCGATCTTCCGCATCGCTCTCCTCTCTCTTCTATAGAAAAAGGTTTTCCGATCAAGGATCCATGGATTACTTCAAGCAGCTTAAAGGTTGGGCTGCCTCCCTTTTTGAAGCATCCTTCCCCTTCTATGCCACTTTAGCCTGTTTGATCCATATTCTAAAGCAGAGATGAAAAGGACCGGATAAAGGAAATACATAAATAGAACAAGAGATGCGCAAATCCTTACCTCAATCTGAGGAACCTTTGAAATAGAAAGCTCATCACACCCATGGAGGGAAGCGGGGTAGGGTGCCCCTCTCCATTTTAAGGTTGACTAACTTAAAGAGCCCTTAAGCCGATTCGAACACGACGCTTATCAACTTTTAAGGACAGATTAGACTTTCATCGATCGGAGCAGAACCTTTTAAAATAGAGAGGAGGGAGCGGGAGAAGAAAGGCGTGCGATGAGTAGTAACTATATATACCAGTCTGGGAGTAGCTTTAAAAGGTTATGAAAGGAAGGAACTTCTGGTGAATAGAACACACATGCCTACTAGATGGATTGGATTCATATACGTGGAAAACCTCCATCAATAGATTTACAGTATATCGCTCACTTGGATACTTCTCCCCCAATAAAAGTTTTGGACTATTAAAAATATGCTCTTTAGAAAAAAAGGGGTGAAACCGAATCTATCTCATATAAACTTGCTTGGGGAGGCCAGGAACCCCTTTTATATAAGCAGTGTGAACCTTTTCATTAAACTCTTTCCCAAACAAGGAAGGGGATAGTCTGATTGTCTTCATCTCTTTAGGGGGCGCTTTTTTGTTTGGGAACAAATTTTTTTCAAGTCACTTCATCTTCCCGATCGGGTTGTAGGAATAGTCGCGTTGTTTTGTTCCTGATTCGGAAAGGCCGAACCACACGAGAAGGGAGAACCATAGGATCTGGAGTAAAACTATGATGGAATGATCTCAAATTACAACCTCTTTCCCACCGACCCGAGAGAAAGGGAGGTGGGCTTGGAATTCGACATCCTTCAAAGAGAAGGAATAGCTCACTAGTGGTCTAGCTCCATAGCAAGCACCCCCTTTAAAAATAGAGAGGGCCCTTTTTCTTTTAAGAGCGCAAGCGATTCAGTTACAAGACCTGTCCTTATGTTGCTCGGTAATCAGAGCTCATATTTTCAAAAGTTGCCCTTAAAATCAAATAAAAGTTCTTGTGCAGGTCAGTAACCGAAGCTTAAAATAGAGAGGACCAGCTCAGCTCTTTTGGTAGTAGAACATCTGTAAATCAGTTTTGGGAAGGCTTAAGATATATGGGAGGTGGTGACATGCTCTCTATCTATAAAGAAGTGGTGACACCTTGAGAAAATGGAATACTATTCTTTCGTCTGCGGCTACCTAATCACTTCGGATTAGACACCGTAAATCGAAATCGACCAATGTGAATTCATATATTCTAGATAGCTGGGATCCTTCAGCCCCGGTCAAGGCCTCTCTATTCTAAAAGGGGACCTTTCTTTTCCGTGGGGATGTTCTTTCTTATAACATAAATAGGGGGGTTTGGATACGGAAAAGCGGCTCAAAGCCCAATCAATCCTCGGCTGCCTGTCACATGCCCGAAATCCTTTTTTTCGAGTGAAGAGAGATGTCGTCCGGAAGACTTGTCATTATTCAAGATAAGAAAATACCTCTCTAAATAAATATAAGCCCGAACCGGGGAGGGCTCGTTCCTTCAAAATATCTATTGCTAGTCTTAAAGGGATCTATTCTTTCTTCATCCCAATTTTTCCTCTTGAAATAGAGAGCGTAGTTTTCTGCCCCTTCTCTCTACCAGGGTCGGGGCAGGGGTCGAACCTTGCCATTTTCCCGATCATGCCTTACCTTAAAGAGGAAGAAGTCCTCTCCCTCTCTATTTTAAAAGGCTCATGCCAGATCTTGGACCAGTATATACGTACCCAAACGACCCTTATGGATGGAGAGCTTCCCTTCAACCTTCTCCTTTTGATCCGAGGGATGCCTCTCCGGATGCTTGCACTACTTCATATTTATTTAGAGATTATTTTATGCGGTCGAATTCCCAAACTCGAAGCTCTTAAGGTTTCGGAAGCACGCATCCATCCTTCTATTTGACCTTAAAAATCCAACCTGAAAATCCTTATAGAGCTATTCTATCACACGGGGCTCAACCTTACTGAACCATTCCCCCAGGCATTTAAGAACCTCATGATCATAAAGATTTACTTAAGGGGTCGGCTACCAAAGAGAGAGAGAGCAAAATAGAGAGCGCTTTCTAGAGGTAGACTTTTGAATCAGTTCATGGGCAAGTTTTAAAGAGGGGTTTCGATCTTCACGGATTTAAGGAAAGAAAGAAAGCTTTCCCTTCGCTTTGCCTTTAATAGAGGGGGGAGAGGGGCTATCTTTAAAACATATTATTTTCAAAGAGCCCCCAAGTATAGTATTAAAGAGAATGAACTTCTTTCCCCAATTCCTCTTTTCTCGAATTTCCTTAATGACCATACCTTGTCGATCGAGTGATGTCGAGTACCGCCCTTCTCCGAGCATTAAAATAGAGAGCTTCCCAAAGCCCCTCTCTTTTGAATAAATAAAAGCCCTTCTCCTCTCTCTTTCTTATAAGCATACCGAAACTCCCATTTAATTTAAAAAGTGGCCCGGCTCTCCTCTCCAATAAAGGTTATGGATAGAGAGAGCTCTCCTCTCCTCTCTAAAGACAGATATAGCCGCAAGCGAGCAAGCAAGCAAGCATTTTTTTAGAGAGGAGAGTTCTCTCGAGTGTCATCTGTGATCAGAGCAACTTCTTCTGGTGCAGTAGCATGGGCCTCTATAAGGAAAACTGCATGGCCTTTTGACTGGGAGCATGGGCCTCTATAAGGCTTTAAAATTGCTCTGTTTTGTTCTTATAAGGTCAGGGCAAGGGAGAAGCGGCTTTTGAAAGGGCAGCATAGCTCTGGGGGGGCAGCATAGCTTTAAAAGGGCAGCATAGCATAAGTTGGAGCGGGGCGGGAGGAGGTCAGGAAGGAAGCGCCATAGGTCATGGGGGCATGAGTATACTCGGCATGAGGCGAAGCAAGGCTGGAGCGGCATGAGTAAAGGGGAAATAGTGGATCTTTGCGCCAAGAGCTTGTTTGATTAATAAAGTGGGTCGAAGCCTTTTAAATTGAAATGAGCCCTCCCATTTATAATGGAACAAGGGAGAAAGCTCTTCACTCAAAAAAGGGAGTATAAATCAATGGAGCTTTATTTATATCTCAAGGTTCGGTTTGAGAGGCGTGGTCAGATTTCTATCTTAAGGCAGCTTAGCTCTCCCCACCTTTTGCCCTTTTAAATGGTGGGGGAGAGCCTTTCATTTTGGTGGGGTGGGTCATGTGGTAAGAAGATGAATAACTGAGTGAATGAATGAATATGCTCGCGATAGAGTAGAATATAAGAGGGAGGGGGAGAGGCAGCAAGCAGCGGCATATCATAAAGGAGGTGATCGTTAGTTCTATTGTGTATCCTAGTTAGTGAGTCTGTGTAAATGAGGGAATGATGTCGAGCGGCTTAATAGAGCATTCCAAGAGCTTGTTTGATTAATAAATGAGCTATTGATGGAATGATGTCCTTTTCGTTTTAATAGCTTGTTTGATTGAGACAGCACCTCTATCTTAAAAGGGCATTGGGGGTTAGTCAGTGAACCGGGATTGCTCTTTAAAAATGGGCTCCTCTTCTCTTTCAAAAGGGGGGGGCCTTTTGCCTTTAAAATAGAGGGGAGAGGGGCGAACCTTTTTGTCGTCACTCTCGCGCTCAAGCATGAACTCTTTGAGGATTTCTCCTGCAGAGCCTTGGGATGTCGGTGAAGTTACTAGAGATTTTTAGAGTAAGGAACTGGACACGCAATACCAACAGCTACCAAAGAGGAGTAAGGCTGCTCCAGCATTAATGGTAATGGTAATGGCCCCCTCTTTGAAAAGGCGCATGGCTATGGCCCCCTCTTAAAAGCGCCGCCTCCCCCTCGGCTTCTAAAAGGCAAGGGATGGCCCCCTCTTAAAAGCGCATGGCTATGGCTATGGCTATGGCTATTTAAAGAGGTGTGCCTTCCCCCTTTTTAAATAGAGAGGGCAAGGCAATCCAGGCCTTTAGGTTATAGAACGGGTTCACCAAGAATCCAACACCCTCTCCCTATCTTAAGGCATCGTTTTTCCATACGGTTCGTGAATCGATGCCTGTAGTTCTTCACCCTCTCTATCTATCATGAGAAGAGTTGGCCATATTATATACGTATTAACAATAGGTAGAGAGCTTTTAGATAAGCACTCGCCATTTTAATTTAAAGCTCTCTTGTTCTCAGGCCCCTTCTATTATATTGAAGCCCTCCTCTCCTCACCCCACAATTAAAAAGGGGGGCAAAAGGGGCCCTCAAAAAGCCCTTTTGATTTGAATGGTGGGGAGAGGGCGTACCCTTATATAAGAGAGGGGACTCCCCATATAAAGGTTCAATGCTATTAACAACGTCTCTCCGGCCGCACTCAACCTTTATGAGTTTTGACTTATTTAATCGGTTGAGGGTCGACCCATATTTTTAAGGTCATTTATGTACTCGTTAAAAAAGCTCTGAATTTTAAGGAGGCTCTTGAAACTCAAAGCTTATAGACAGCTTAAAGAAATAAATGAATGAAGAGCGGTTGAGGCCGGCGCTCTCCCCTCCTCTCCCGAAGATCGAGTCCTATCCCAATCTTTTCAAGGTCGAGCTATCCTTTTAAAAGAGAGGGGGTTCGCTGTCGCGTTTTCGAATAAAGAGTACTTCTCCATCTCTCTCATCGGTCGAGGGCATTCCTCTCCTCTCTATAATGGTGGGTAGAGCAGTAAGAGTTAATGAACGGCCTTTAGGTTACAGTAGGGCTTACCAATGAACGGTAGGCATCGTTCTCCAAGCAAACCACCCTCCACCCTCCCCCACTGAGGAGCAATACGCCTACCCAGCGCTGCTGATCAAACAAACCACCTTCCACCCCCCTTTAAAATAGAGGGGTTTTAAAATAGAGAGCTCCGGCTGATCAAACAAACCACCTTCCACTGAATCGTTATGACATATGTAATATGATTGACATTCGCTGTCGCTAGAGATCCCCCAGTTGGATTGACATTCGTTGTCACTAGAGATCCCCTAGTTCACCGGTTCCCCTTGACGAATCTCTTGCTATCAGCTTTTGAAACCACTCTTACTCTAAGAGGTTTTCTAAGGCATTTTCGCATGAGCAAAGGATCGAAGGCCGAATCCGATCAGGAGATCGCACCAGGTATCGTAGTTCATATATGAAATTATGACAAGTGCTCCTAAGGTATAAAGGGGCACCGCCACCTCTGTTCAAATGACCCATAGGAGGTGGGCTTGGAGGAAGACTAGACGAGAGAGCAGCAGCTTGCGGGTTTAGCTCCATAGCACCGGGGGGAATGGTACTCTAAAACCCTAGTTCACGTCCTTTCCGGGCAGCAAATACAATCTATCAATGCCTCACCACTCTCCCCCCCCTCCGTCCCAGGAGAGCTTGGTAATGCGGCCCCACCATTTAAAAGGGAATGAGAATCTAAAATGAATAGTTGTTTTCTCCTAGAGTCATTATCGCTCTCTTGTTCCCCCTTTCCCCCTTCCCCCCGAACTCGTTCCCCCCTTTCCCCTTCCTTCTGAATCAGGAGAAGGCACTGGAACTTCATTCATTCAAGATACTATTTGAAAGAAAAAGGATAGCCTGATCTCTCTAGAGAAAGCACTTGAAAAACCAGTTCTGCGTTCATCAATCGAATTATTTCGGTACCGATCATTCGTTCACAGAAATCAATGTGAAGAACCATTTTATTTTAAGGGGCTCGGGTGTGGCTATGAATCTGGTGGATCATCCCCACCCCTTGAGTAGATCTAGACTGGGCAACTACAGAAGAACAATTCTGTAAATCGAGACCCCTTTTAAAGATCGAGTCAGTATCGAGGAGCGTCATTTTCCAGCTATATGGAGACTCAAATCGATCCTTAAGATTCAAAGCTTAAGAGCTCAATTATAGATAAAGGGGTGGATTCTTTTAGGTGAGCGTCACCCCGGTATTGTTAAATCAAGATCATGACCGTAGACACCCCTCCCCCACCCCCACCCCTATAATAGTAATAGTAATAGTAATAGTAATAGCCGCGGCGGGAAGAGAGAAGCGGATAAAAAGCAGCGGGGACTCGACTCTCTTTTCGATCTTAATACGTATATAAAACGACTCGACAGTGAATGGGAGCATGAACATGATCGATCTGTAGTATATAATACGACAGGGATTGAATAGATGTTCACCCTTGAGATGAAGGTTTAGCTAGCACGATCTCCTCTAATGTCCGGTTGGTTCCGTCACATCAGCTCACTAGGCTCTATCACATTAGGTTGTTTCAAGGGTCGGTTCTCCGGTTCATTAGAAGCTCGGGGCCTGTCCTCTTTAAAAGCTGCATTTCTATACCATATGATATATGATGTGAGGGGTCTCGACGGTTCTTCCATATGATGTGCCTCCTCTTTAGTATAATAACCCTCCTGCATCTCTAGTTTATGATGTGATGGTTGTTATTCCCCCCGCAGCATTTATGATATATGATGTGATGGGTCTCGACGCAACATTTCTATGTGATGGGTCATGCGGTTCTTCTCTTCAGGGTTGAAGGGTTGGGAAGTGCAACTATAGTATAGGGGTCCTCCATTTCTATAACAATATTTTATTTCGTCTGTCAGGTTTCGCTCTCGTCTGTCCCCTTCCCCTCGGCCATACGTCACTGTTTGAAATACACCGACCTAGAGAGTGGAGCTCGAGTATCAAGGTCAAGGGGTTCCTCCATTTACGAGCTTTAAAAGGGATATGGATAGGCTCTATTTTAAAAATGGGCTTTGATCAGGTCTCAATATATAATTAGTTGACTTACCGGCTATTTAAGGTGGTTTGGTCATTCCTTATTCGAAGCGGGTTCGGAGGGCTTTACTTAAAAAGGGGAGAATTCGTATGGTTTCGCTCGAAACTTAATATCATGGATAGAGAGCCAGTCGAGCCCATCAATGTCCTCTCCCTATCGGTTGAGAACTCTCCCTCGGACCCTCTCTCTATCGATCGAGGGTCGTGCTCGGCCTTAAAAAGTCTAGGTGTCGAGAAGGTCATTTATGTCCTCGACCGCTTCAGCAGCCAGCCCAGCTAATTTGAGGGAGGGAGGAATTGTCGGATGAGAGCTTTTAATGTTCCTGGATCTGAGGGTCCGCAATTGAATTAAGGTGCCCTGGAATTGAGGTCGGTTCAGAGGGCTTTAGAACTGCCCGATCGACCTTTCAAAAGAGAATGTGGGTCGAGCGGCCGCTCTCTATCCATAAGGAGTGAATTTGAGTTCCTAGATCTTAGGTGGTTTCGAAGGCTTTTTTGAGGTCTTTCATGCCCCCAATCTGAGGTTGTTCCTATTATTGGGTTCTCACCCCTCAATCCTAGGTTGGTTCAGACTGGTTTTTTTGATCGATCGATCGATATTTGAATGTGAATTTCGGCTGGCTATGGCTATTGAAATAGGGGGAGGAGCTATGATGATATCATGATTTTAGTGTTCAAAGAGGGTGAACCTCTCCATTTTAAAAGGGGGTCGAGATAATGGGCTCTTGTAGGCACTGGATCGCTTTCAATTTTTGTTTTTGCATATATCATGTCAAGGACATGGTTTGGTTGTGGGATAAATACGTCACTTTTTGAATAGAGGTGGGAAAAACCCCAAATTGAAAGAGATGGGTTTTTTAGGGCCAGGGATGTGATGAATATGGGAAAAGTGAATTTCAAAATAGCATATATAATAGTCGAGCGCAACCATACAATAGAATTGAAAGGGTTCTTGGCCAGTTCCTTGGATCCATTGTCGTGTGGGAAGTGGGGGATAGAATGGGAGTGGGGGACTTGGCGCGTTCGCCCGTCTCCATTATCCCTCGAAATGCATTCTTCCTAAACAAATATCGAACTGGGATTGGGAAAGAATGGGACGCTCTCTATCTATAATCGTGGAAGGAGCTCATTGTGTGTGGCTAGAGAGTTAGACCGGGTCGACGATGGATCAGGGGAGAACCTTAAAATCGTTTTGACTTGCCTTAGCCTTAAAATAGAGGAGGGGAGGAGGGGCCCGGGTGAATAATTTAGAAAGGATTAAACCCGCCATATTAAGTGTAATAGCTCGGCGCGTGATAGGATTTGAGCCGGGGGAAGGTGGAGTATGTTGTATCTCACCTCCTTATGGAGTAGGATTCTTCCGCATACCGAGTGGGATGTCATGAGAGAGAGGGCATCTCATGGTGTGGGTCATGGGGAAAGTAGCCAAGCGCCCAGGCTGCCCTTTAACTTCAAAAATGTGGTCAAGTTTCCTTTTCAAATAGAGAGGGCCCTCTCCCCTCGACCATCTAATGGCTTAGGTGGGCTTCTCCCTCTTTTAAAGTGAGTGTGGTTTGCTCTTTCCTCCTCTCCGGGGCTCTTAAGCCTCGATCTGCCCTCTCTTATATAAGGTAGGGGAAGAAACGATTTTATCTCTCCTCTCCCGTTATGAATAAGCAGAGAAAGGTAAGCGAGTGCTGGACCTGAGTGTGGTTTGCTCTTTCCTCCTCTGGGGGGAAGATACAATCAATTTTCTGGCTCTCCCATATTGAATAAGGATAGAGAGCGGTCGAGGGCTGTTGAAGTTCCTCGACCTGGGGTATGGAAGCCCTCTAAAAAACTCTGCCTTTTAAAATAGAGGGGGCATAGACCTTAAGATATGGTTCGTGTCACTCTGAATCAGTGGGTATGGTCGATTACACATGGGGGGGAGATACCATTTTATCGGTGCTATCACTCCTTTAAAAATAGAGGGCGGTTTGTCTAGGTCATATCCTCTCCCTCTCGATCTCTCTTTTTAAGGTCGAGCTTTTTACCCTTTTAAAACATAGGGAGCCTCTCACTCTTTATCTCTCTTTTTAAGGTCGATTTCATATCTTGGTGTTCGATCTCCATCATAAAGAGAGAGAGGTGGAGGTCATTTCGTGTTGTTCAATCCCAAGTTCTAAAAAGGAAGATTGATTTCACTCTGGTGTCTGACTAATCTCGCTCTGAAAGATGGGAACCTCCAGCTATAAAATCCTCTCTCTATTTTAAAAGGGGGTTTGTGTTTCAAGGTTGATTGATTCACTTAAGTTTCGGGTCGAGGCTGACTACTTAGAAGTGAAGTTCTCCGACAAGGGGCGCTAGGGAGCTAGCCAACAAGGCGGCCAGGAGACATTTTGGATGAGTTGGCCCCTCTCAATTTTAAAAGGAAAAAAAGTCTAGTGTTGAACAGGTGCTCAAGGAGCAGGACCTCATAATTTTTGAATTCAAACTCCGCAAATAGAATATAAAGAGTTCGGGAACACTTTATAGTAAGCAGGGGTAATAGCACTCTCTTTGAGGAGCAGATTGAGTTGAGGCAGAGCTTTTTGATAGCAGTGCTCATTATATCAACATAGAAGGATATGGAAGCGATATGTTTATCACACCCAATGGACTCCATTTTCATCACGAGAATGTATTACGTCAAGATCTGTTGCTAAAACTGAATCATGCCAACATCATGGAAGTTCCTAGATCATGTAAAATCATAGTAGTTCCAAAGGCACTCCCGAATCTCATCATGACGAATAAAGAATTGGCTATGGAGATTCCGCGCAGTCAGAGATTCGTACAGGCACAACTAGATAGGGCGTTTTGATCCAATCCATTTAGGAAAAATGGAGTCAGTAACAACGCACAACGAAGCACAATATGAGGGCATATGATGTATAATTCCTTAGAAAATATTTTGGTAGTCATGTTGGAAAACTACCTTCCAATCGAGATATGGGAAAACTCCATCCAATTCCCGATGGATATGGAGTTTTGCAAATTTTTCCCGAAACTAGAAGATCATTTCAAGATTTTTGAGCATACCCGAGGGTTCAATGTGACTATTGCAACTTCAGCCAACATGCAAGATGAGACTATACCATCATGGAGCGAATTTTCGTAGAGGTAACCCTTTTCCCTAGGGGGAAGAAGAAGTCGGTGACGTGAATAAATAAATTAAATGAATGAATGAATAATTATTTATTTATTCAATCAAACCCTCTCTATATAGAAAAGGACTGGTCGCGACTGGTGTACGAAGCATTCCTACTTTCATTCATTGCCCACGGGATCGAATAGTGAGTAAGGGCTCCGCTGCCAACCCAACTCTTCATTGGCTTGTCGGGTTCTGCCCCTTCTCCATGGGTACGTAAGTGGCTTAGTGAGTGCCCCAAAAAACACCCCATTCTAGGGGGATCAAATGAGATAACTTAGGTCATAATAGATCAAATTGAATGCCAGGAAAAAGCTCTAGCATGAAAGTTCCATTTTAGGGAAGGACGACATACTACGATACTTTTCGTTTCATCGAGCCCAGCTTTGGTCTCTGGTTTGATGGTTGTACGTGCTTAAAATCTAGTACATCTCGTTTTGTTCCCCATCCCAGTGTTTCGCAACACCTCGGGTTTACTCATTCTGTTAGGTCCTGACCTCTTCGCCATGATCTCCCCAGTGGTTCATATAGGAGCTATTGCCGTTTCATCCTTACCCGTGGTTATGATGTCGAATATTCAAATAGCAAAGATTCACAAAAAGGTATCGTGCTATCCACCAGTGAGCGGTATTATTGGACCAATCCTTCAGTGGGAAATATTCATCCCAGATAATGATCACATTCCATCATTACCAACCAGCATAAGTACAACCTCTCCGAGATATACAATTCATGCTGAAGAGATACAGAGTTGGACCAATTCGGAAACATCGGGCAATTCACTTCATACCTACTATTCCGTTCGGTTCTCGGTTTCTAGTCTTATTCCATCAGTAGCCATGATTGGGGCTACAGTACTGACTATGCATAGGACTACTAGGGTGAAGAGACAGGACGTATTCCGACAAAATGCTATTGATTCCAAGAGGACTATAATGAGGAGGACGACAGACCAACAAGTTGATCAAAGAAGGAGAGCGAAGAGAAAGATGCGAATGATTGGCATAGCGCTCTTAAAAGAAAATGTCGGGCCAATGATTCTTACTCTTCTTTCAACCTTTTTTGGACCCAAATATGAGAGGCCCATTTTGTTTTAAAAAGGCAAAATGCAAAGGCAAAGGCCTTCATTCTTCTGGTTAATCATTCTATAGGTATGTCGAAGTGGATCTTATTGTTTACTAGATAGACATATAGGCCCGGGATGAGTAACTTATCGGTACTTGTTCCATTTAAAGAGTTCTAACCCCTGGAGATCTCATTTATAAATGCGTTGGCCTTCGACAGGGAGTCATAGAAAAGGGCTCTCTATTTTAAAAGCTTTTATATAATACATCGGCATATCTGATGGACTGGGAGTCTCTAGTAGCATTCATTTCGGTGGAGATCAGGTGAATATGCTTTGGAAAAGATGATGTTCATCAAGCTCGGCGAACATATAGCTCCTTGGGGAATACCTCGGCTTGAGTTTGAGTAGTTATTGCCCTTGACATTTGGAAATAGAGAGGGGTACCTGAGACTTTTGAAAGAGTTCTATAGCTTCTATAAATGGTTTGTCATTGATAATTGATCATGGCACATGAATCAGTTGAACATGTTCCATCTTATCAAAGCATCACCTTATGTCTATCTTAACGAGAATATTTACCCCATTCCAAGACTCATGCATCTTCAGGACGTGTGGCAGCCTCGACCCGGGCGACGTGGGATCTGGGGATAAAGAGAGGTTCATACATCTTTTTGAAGATCCTTTTTTCGAGTTTCATAGCTTAAAATCGAGGTCTCTCGGCTTATTAAAAGGATCGTGAGCGGAAGCCCATCCGCTCTTAAAATAGAGAGGAGAGGCTCTCTATTTTAAAGGCACATAAACCCGTTTGAATGCTTTTAAAGGGTCCATCTAGCATTCTTTTAGAAATAGCCTCTATGTCTGAGCGTGTCCAGCTAAAGTTTATCCGAAAGCAGAAGTGAGATTGTCAGGATTACTCGGCTTCATATGCCATAATAAGGTTATCTACATTCCCTAGTGCTCTCATAAGCCCCATGAATCCCTCGCCCAAGTATGGCTATTAAATCCTGTATTATATTAAATTAAAGATCTTATGGAAAAATCAAATTGTATTACCTTTTGATAGGTGTGGATAGCAAGCACCTCTCTTCTTTACTTTAGGCGCCTTTGCCTTTTAAAATAGATCCTGCCCTCTATTCTAAAAAGGACCCTCTCCCCACCCCCACCCCACATTGAAAATGCAAAGGCCCTTTTAAACAGAAATCTGAAGCCTTGAAACAACCCTCAAACTAAACTTCTGCTCATTTTTTCCCCTGGACGGGAGGCTGGACTAGGGCATATAAATCGATATAAAGAGATCGGTGTGAGGCCCTTTTGATATGATATAAAGTCCCCCTTTTAATATAAACATGGAAATCCCTCTCTCTTATAAGAATAGAGCACATGTTTTCTTTAAAAACTAGTTCTCTCTCCCAGCTCTCTCCCTCGATAATCGATGTCCCGTCCCTTTAAATGGTTAAATAGTTATTACGTATATAATAGTCTCAATCTGAGTAAAGAGCTGACCGGTAGAAAAGTGAAATATGAAAGCAATACTGATCTCGTGTCCCCTGACCAAAGGCAAAATATGAGGATAGGCTGATCTCATGTCCTCCGATAGTAGAGGGACCTTTGAAATAGAGAGGATAGGTCGATAAGTCTCATGTCCCTCGATAGAGAGGTCGACTGGGAAGGGTTAAAAATCAATATAAATATATTGGTGTAAGGATGATCCCTCACATGATCCCTCACTCAAGATGAGATGGGCATAGAAGTTTTTCTTTAAAGAGTAGATCTCTCTATTTTAAGGGGAGGAGCCCTTTCCTTATAAGAAAAAGAGCTTAAACTGCCTGCGCTTTTAAATAATGTGTGTGACCCCTGAACCTCGCTTTTAAAATAGAGGGGGCAGTGTGAAGGTTCCTCTCTATTTTAAGGGGAGGAGGGCAGTTTGTTTAAAATGAGGAGGAAGAGCTTTAGCTCTTAGAATAAACCTTTAAAATAACCTCTTAAATGGAACGAATCAAACCAATGAAACAAATCATGAGACGAAGAGATCATAATAAGCTAGGCCGCTCTACTATAATCGGGTGGAGAATGCGGAGTATAGATAAAAATTGGATATTTTGAAGCTGCTGCAAGTTCCCCCTAATGGTGGATATGGTCGTTTGGGGCGCTCTCCTCTCTATTTTAAAAAGGGAAAATGAGCTTGCTTGCTTTTTAAGAGGGATCAAAGTATTTGGAATTGAAACCATTTTTTTGGAAGATTTTCTTTTAAAAGGCTCTTAAAAATGCAGGATGGATATTTAAAAGAGGATTGAGTACTGATTGGGATTTGTCGGACTGGCTTGCCCTTTTGAAATAGAGAGCGTAGGTACATACTATTGACACTTTCACATGTGGCTCTTATACTCTTGGCGGAGTGAGAGCTCTTTAAAAGTGATCCCTTCCCCAAAATCGAGATATAGCAGACCGAAAAAGCTTAAATATTGCGAAGAGATCCTCTCCTCTCTTTTTCGAGATAAGAGGCACTGAAATGTAGGGATTTTAAAGGGTGATATAGGAGGCCTTAATTATCATGTACGTATCTTAAACAACTTCAAAAGCGTCGCTCTCTCTCTATAATGGGGCTTAGAAGCGCCTTCGCTTAAAAGATGAGTTTGAGGGTGCTCAGTGCCACGTATATTTCCATAGGTGTTGGTCGACCATAGTTAAATATGTTATGAAATATGATGGGGATATTTACACCTGGTACCTCTATGCCAATGAGATATTGATTCAGAGAGCCACTAAAGGTTATAGATAGAGAGCCCTCCCTCCCCACCCCAGATTTGAAAGGCAAGGCAAGGCCCATTTAAAAAGAGAGGGGGCCCCTCTCCTTTTTAAAATAGGGCATGAGCTTTTACGAGCTCGGTTATAGATAGAGAGCTCTCCTCTCCTCTCTAAAAATAGATATGGGCAGACCAGAGCTTTGATGATTTATGTTGAATTTTTCAAGAAAAGGAATAGGCTAGATCTTTAAAGGGTTCGAGATGGAATGCGGCCTAGCCCTTTTAAAATAGAGATCTCAGCAATTAAAGAATAAAATGGCGAATAGCTTTCGTCATTTATGCACCCGCTTACTAATTAAGGAGAGGGAGAGAGGGAGGGCTTTCAATTTAGAACTTTATTTCAGAGAGGGAGAGGAAGAAAACGCTTTGAATATTAAAAGGAACCCACTTTCTTATTACTACTATAAAAGCAGCTTTTTAAGCTCTCCCGATTGAATAGATTGAATAAATAATAGGGGCAATTCAAGATTGAATGGTTCTTCCTGTCGGTCTGATCCCGGTTGAAAAGGCTCTATCCATAATCAACAATGGCCCTAGAAACCTTTTAAAGATCTACCTGCCCTACTTTATATAGAGAGGAGAGGTGAAGAAAGCTTTTCAAGTCACATCCGACCCTTCTTCTTTTTAAAATAGAGATCTCATTCCCAAAAATTAACCTTCCTTCCATTTTACCCTTTTAAAAGCCGAGGGGAGGGGGATCTTAAAATAGGAATCTCTCCTCTCTATTCTAAGGTAAGGTGTGGAAAGATTCTTTATCCACTTTTGTGCATTTTAAAACAGAGAGTTTTAAAAGCCCGTTTCCAATTATCCAAATCTACCTCTTCAAAAAAATGGGAAGATTCCCCTTTAAAATGGAGAGGCAGATCCAGGTTTGGATCTGCTGGGTCATTACTTTTTACTATTCCTAGAGTTTTTTTCATTTCCAAGTTTTAGTTCATGATTATAGATAGAGAGAGACCCCTCGTACTATCTTAAATAAATCCCACAAGGAATCAGTTATAGATAGAGAACTTTAAAAGTGAGGTAGTGCACTTATGGATAGAGGGCCCTTACCCTTTTAAAATAGAGGAGAGGTCTGGCAACCTTAAAAAATTCCATTTCTCCTCTTATATTATAGAAGTTCTAGGCCTTTTAAAACTGCTTCCGTCCTTTCGGTGCCTCGTTGTTTTATCTTTTGCAGAGTTTCCCTGCCTACTCGACCCTTATTATTAAGTACAGGGCGACTGCTCACTGCTCACCTTGACGAATCTATCCAGCTCTAGTTTTGTTGTTACTGGCTGGCGGGTAGGTCCATTTCCATGGAACCAATCTCTCCGGACCCATGGATACGGGATCAGATAGTTCTGTCGGGCCATGCCCACATCTCCCAATATTTAGGTCCCACCATTCCTCCCCCACTCAACCTTAGGATAGGATAGGACTCGGGCAGGAGAGAGCTTGAATGCGGATGACTAAACCTCATTTCCTCCTTACTAGTAAACGACAAATGATGGCGAAGGGCTTTTGATGGCAGGTGAAAGAGGCTCTCTTATACAAGGATCCGGGGCAATGGAAATCAGATCTATTTGCGGGGTTCAATCCCCCATTCGTTAAGTCGGTGAAATGCCATCGCCCCTCCCCTAATTAATTTGATCCAGATGCTATCCCCCCACCTCGAATTTTAAATGCAAAGGCTTTTTATGGTCATTTTTCTATTGCATTTGTGGAAGAGGTGGGGGTCAAAAGAGGTGGGGGATGAGAAGAAATGCTCTCTTAATATCATTTTGAGTGGGGAGTAGGAAGAACTCTACCTTTCTAGCTGGTGCTCGATCTCCATATAAGACCAACCTTCTTCCCGTCCTCAACCTTGTTCTTAGGAAGGAATATCTCTCAACCCCACCACCTACTACACTAAGATATGGGAGAAGGTCGAGCTCTCTAGTGAAAAGCATTTTAGATAGCTTAAATAATAGAGAGAACCTTCCAGAGCATGAAATTCACCTTTTAAAGAGTGTCGAGGTGCGAGGCGCTCTATTAAAAAGTAAAAATCTTTGCTTTGCTTTGAAATAATTCATTCGTTTGAATCGGTTGAGCTTGGAACTTGCTTAAGGTGCCAATTGAGATTTTGAGATCAAGTGCTCTTTAAAATGGGGCAGATCACTCGACTTTAAAAGTAGTTCCAGAGCTTATAAAGTGTACATTAAAGTTGAGTTATCACTCTCTGTTTCAAGGGGCAGTAGTAATATCAATCGAATGCTCTTTAGTCCTATCCCAAGAGTACAGGCGTAACGATCCTTCTTCTCACCTTGTTCTTCAGTCGGATATAAGAGTCGCCAAGAGAGAGCTAGGCGAAGAGAGCACTCGACCGATAGCTCTCTATCTATAACGGGGTGAACTTGACCTTTATGACACCTGCTAAAATTCACTCGATCCATCTTTTAAGGAGGAAGAGGCCGCACTCGACCTCTTATTTGAAAGGGAATGCCATTTTAATGTATATAAGAGACTCGATCGCTCCTCTCTATTTTAAACAAGGGGTGAATCAATAAATTCAAAAATATATATATTTAGATATATAGATGTATATATATCTAGATCTAGACATAATAGTGTTGACATGGCGAGTAGTTCTAACATAACAAAGTGCTCTCTCCTCCCCCACCATTTGAAAGGGCAAAGGGGGCCCTCTTCTCTTCAAAAACCCTAAGGCCATCTCTCAAAAAGCATTCGGGGCTTATAATATTTAAAGAGGAGTGGGTAGGCCCTCTATCTATAATGGAGCCCCATTTTTAGAATAGAGGGCCTCTCTATCTTGTTTTTTGAAAGATGGGGAGAGCTCTGCTCTTTAAATAGCCACCATTAAATTAAAATTAAAAGGTTGTTAATACGTATATAAGATAATCGACTCTAGGGGGGAGTTTGAAAGAGCTTTTTTCCCCTTATGATAAGAGATGCCTTTGCCCTTTTCCCTTTGAAATAGCAAGGGCCAAGGGAAGAGGGTCGATTAAATGTTATTAAAGGTGTTAAATTTGTTCCAAACCAAACAAAGGTCTTGATTATCCACCAGGATTTAGACCCCCTCAGGTATAATCCATCATGAGGGGTCTAAAACCCTCATCGCGATAGGTCCCCTTAAAAATAGAGGGCGATAAAGAGATGCTCTTTAAAAAAACCAGAAGCTCTCTCTCTTTAAAAACAAGAGCTGAATAAAGGGATTTCTTGATTCGTCTCTCTCTCTTCAAAAACAAGAGCTGAATAAAGGGATTTCTTGATTCGGCCTTTAGAAAAAGAGAGAGCTTCATAATAAGATGGTCTTGTGTTAATAAGATCGTCTTGAATGTCTTAATGTCTTTGATATATAGCTTCAATTGCTAATAAGATCGTCTTGAATGTCTTAATGTCTTTGATATATAGCTTCAATAAGAGATTCCTCTTATGAGGTATGTTTCTATCCTTCCATCCATCTTTCTTTCTATTCGTCTATCCGTCTTTCTCCCTCTTCCATTCCTCGATTCTCCTGTCCGTCTTTCTTCCCCATCCGTGTCTTCTGGTACTTAAAATCTCTTCGTATCCGTGTTTTCCCCTTTAAAATAGAGAGATTGGGTATGGTTCCCCTCCCCTCTAAAAAGTTGGCTGCTGCTGCTACTCTCAATTTTTTTCAGCTCTTCAAGGGAATTTATATAAAGATCGTCTGATACGAGACTTTGCAGGAGTGGATAGGGCTTCTGTAAATCTAGTCAATGCGTGAGCCCTTCCCTCTATTTTAAAAGGGTAAAATGGGAGGGGATAGTAAATAGAACACTGAAAGGAGTAGTGTATTCTCCTTCAGTAGGTATCCTTCCTAGGAGTAGTGTCCTATCCCAAAGTAGTGATGGAATAAGTAGTTATTGAAGTGATTGAATAAGTAGTTATTGAATATTGTGTAATAAATGCCTCTCTGCTTGTCTTAAATGTGTTTAATAGGTGAATAAAGGTGTCCTATCCCCAAGTAGTTATTTATGGTGTAATAAAACCCTCTCTGGTGTCCTGCCCCTAAAAATATTGGGTGATTGAATATAGCTACATAAATCTCTCCCTGATGGTCTTAAATGTCTCCTCTCTCTATTCTAAAAGGGGTGGGCTGGTCTTAGATGTATCCAGGCCCTAATCCTAATCAAGGTGGGTGCTTATTCGAGCCATAATCCAGTCGAAATCCTCGATCGATTGAGAATGGATGCCCAATAGTAGTTGGTTCGGTCAGATTGAGCTAGCTCCACTAGAGCTACTGGACCAATGGAAAGAGTGAGAGCCTGCACTTCCCCTCTCGGTGATACTTTAGTTGACGGATGGTAGGGTTTGTTTTTTTTGGAGTTGGATTATCGAAATGGATTGGGGCTGGAGAGCTCCACCCATTTACACCCGTGCTCTAGCATTTGGATCGCTGGACCAGCCGAACTCAACCCTAGAACTTATCCGTTTGACTCTCCATGACCTAACTAGCCAGTGATTCAATGGTTCGATTGGAGAGTGAGAGAGATATAGCACCTCTTATTGGAGCGATATGATGCTACTATGAGACGAGATTGCGCTCCGTTAATCTCAAGCAACTCATTAGATAGATGAAGGTACTAGTGGGTGAATCGTATCTAAGGTATCCCATGTGAGTGATCATTGTGACCCTCACATTGCTTGAACGGATAAAGAAGCATTGAGATTCTGGTTCTGGGATGGACATGCTGGGAAATCTCCAGTGAGTGCTCTAGATTGATTGATATGCTCTAACTAAGTGATATTCAAGATGAAGCTTAGAACTTGCTTTTGGAATAGAGAGCGAGCAAACATTTATCTCATTGACATTCGAATGGAAAGTTGCTCTATCACATTAATGCCACCATCATCTGACGCTCAACCCTTGCCCAATTCAGTGGGCCTGACCCGATCAAGTTGGAATCGAGAGAACGTCGAGCCCCATTGTTGATACTAGAAGCCAAAGAAAAGATGCTTCTCTCTGCTTTT
Source organism: Wollemia nobilis (assembly GCA_028583015.1). Taxonomy (NCBI): domain Eukaryota; kingdom Viridiplantae; phylum Streptophyta; class Pinopsida; order Araucariales; family Araucariaceae; genus Wollemia; species Wollemia nobilis. Next base: position 14,848 of record JAQPPZ010017267.1, on the reverse strand, counting down.
CAATCAGGTGAAATTTTGGATCTATCTATCTGGATTTCTGATTCCTGGGTTCATCACGCAATTGTGTTCTCTTGCTCAAGTGGTTCGCTGCCTGATGATGGCTCAATGTCTACTGGCGCTATCAAGTTCATAGGCTCATCTTGGCCATCAGAGTCTAAAAGCTTTGAAGCGCTCCATCGGCCTTAAAGAATTCTGTGGAGGGTGTCACTCAGCTATTCTATAAGGAATAAATGCATGCATCGACACCCGCACTCCATGCTCACCCCTTTAGATCTTGTTGAATCGGTGATCGAAAGGGAACAAGCACCATAATTTGGTAGAAAAGCACTCAACCCAACCCATCGTTTTTCCATACTTCAACCCTTTCTGCTTTAAAACCTGAAGGTGCACAGAGCGTTCAGTTTTCATAATCCTTTGGAGCTTTAGAACTATCGGATCCTATCTCGTCAAGTCCATAAAGAAGCGATAAGAAGGAGGGCGAGTATCTTAGATACGTGAAAACAACATGATAGGGCTCCAACTATTAGCATTTCCTCATGCTCTCTCTGATTTATCTCCCTAATGTTGAGTGCCCACCTGCATAAATATCAATTTCGGGAGAGCAGAGAGAAATATTACTAGTGTTTTTGAAGATCTGCTACTATATACGTGATACAAGATCCGCTCAAAAGAAGTTCTATCCCTTTATGAAGAAGGGTTAAGTGCATCTCAGATAGTTGGTCATTCACCCGATTGGAAATTCGAGTGCATAGATGTGAGGGTTGGCATAAAGCTCAAGATCTTGCTTAGGGTCTGGTTTGTATAGATAGCCGCCAAGAGCTTAAGGTGGGTGTCTGGTAACCGGTTCAATGTCTCTCCAAAATCTTCGAGCAGGGGCCCTAAAGAGAAGATAGCGAACCGCAATGACGAGTGTCTCTTCTCAAACAAATCCTATTTGCTCTGGGCTAGCTGAATGGTAAGAGCGGGGAGGATCGAGTCTAGGCAGATGCGTGTAGCACCCTAAAATTGGCACAGTAAAATTATAATAATTACATTCACCTTAGTAAATAATTTAAAATTCAAATTTAACCTCCCAAATCGCCCGTTAACCGCCGGGTAATCCGTTTCCCCCTTTTTCGTGCCATTTTTAGAGGTTGTTTTGATCGTTTGATGATATCGTCACCGATCAGACGATATCGCCCTAGATTTGACGATTTCGTCTAGACTAGGACGTCCAGACGATCTTGTCGCAAAACTAATTTTGCATAGTTGGAATCTGTTCCAACGGGTCTCCAATCTGGGCAGAAGCGTGTCTGCGCCGTTGGGACCCTCCCCCATTGGAGATATCCCAAATTGGGATGATCTCCAACCTCCTAACTACTCCCCTAAGCCTATTTACTCCTAAGCTATCCCCTTAGCACCCCCCTGGCTGAAATTATCTGCAATTTAACTCCATCTATGTTGAACCATCCCAATTTTTCATTTGCACTGGTCCCATACCAATTTTGTTGCAGGTACATCACTGATTTTTAGCCGGAGCCAGCATCCATCATCGTCGACGAACTGTCAGGATCGGAGGTGAACCTGTCGAATTCGAGGCGATTTCGTACTGATGCGAGATGATCTCGACTGTAGTCCACATCGAGGCAATCAGTGCCTGAAGTTTGCATTTCTCAACCTTTTCTCTGTCATTTTATGCTACAAATTAGATAGTTTATTCAGTTTTTATGTTATTTTGCATTTGGAGTTCACCCATTTAGCTTAGATTGCATACTAAGATCATGATTTGTCATTAGAATATCGTAATTTGCTTGAATTTATGTTCATAACTATTACTCAATATTCATACAGTCATTTGGTGTTGTTTCCCTCTGTTAGCACAATAGTATTCGTTGTATTTTGTATCTGTTTTCTGCTTACATGTCTCTAATGAATTCGTCGACGAATTCGTCAGATCTCAGATGATTCTGTTAGATCTCAGATGATTCTGTCAGATCTCAGACGATTCTATCGAATTCCAGATGATCCTGACTGCTTCAAACATCAGAATCATCACCAGACATCCGGATCAGGTATTCCTCATTTGTATTCTGTAAATTCTCTATTTTATGTCTTTAAATCTATTTTCTGTACTCATTGAATTTGCATTTTCATGTAGATTAATCTAGATTCATTTGGCCAAACCTAGGATATGAATGCTTAAGGTTAAAAACGAACACATTAAAACACATTCCAAAACCTAGGCATGGAAACTGCCATTAAATGTTTCCTGGTGAACCCACCATCCATCGAAAAATCATCAAAATACACCTCCCTTGAGAGGCGGGACCTTCGCAAAGTCCTCTCGTCCGAGGTACCGCGACATCCTTTTCCCATCCTCCTTTCGGGCATGGATCCAATAGCCTGAAGGTAAGGATGCAAAAAATTTGGAGCGATACATTTTGGTGAACCCGACGTGAATGCATCATAACCTTTTGAAAACAAAAACAAAAAAATATATATATGTATACAAGAAAAACAAAAACAAAATCATCATTTCAAGTTTGTATGTTTTAGATTCAATTCTAAATAGTAGATGCTAAATATTACTTTTAGAAGTACTAAAGAAACCATGAGTTTTTACTCAAATCAATATGAGCCCATCAGTAATGTTGGAAGAATTCAGCCAAATACATTTGTTGATTATGACCAACCTCATCCCTATTCAACATCACCTCCATCACACTTTTCTCATTTTTCATCCATAACCCAACAAGACAATCCCTTTGCCAATCCTCTTCATAACGATATTATCTATTCTCCCATATATCCATATTATGTCTATCAATCCACATATAATCCTCCACCACCTTTTCAATACTCTTCTTTCAATACAACACATCCATTTCAACAAGAAAATACTTATTCTTCCAATTCTACCATGCACTCACCTCCTACTTCGCAATCTTCCTGTCATCATTCTACCCATAATAAAGAAAGTAGAGGTGAGAAACCATTAGGTCCTTTTATGACGAAATTCCTAAGGCATTTATCAAAAACCTCTCAAAAACCTTCATCACGTAAATTTACTAAGCTCAATCAACCAATGGATATAATTCTCAAGCATTTACTTGACACAAATAAGATTGAACTCCCTTCCATAAGACAACCTGATACCACAACAGATTGGTTTAAACCTGAGCTACATTGTGAATATCATAGAGTAGATGGACATATGACACAAAATTGTAAAGATTTAAGATGTGCAATTCAAGATTTGATTGATAAGGGTCTTTTTAATATAAAGGAATTACAATCTACAACTGATTATAAATCTCCAGTAAACAATCAAACTCCTACACAACAAATACCAATAATCAATCAAGACATGGGGATCTCCCAAGAACCCCTATTCAATTATCAACAACAAGAAACCAATCAAATATTGCATGTTAATGTGTCCCATCATGATGATATTATTAATATTGTAACAAAAACTACAAATGAGCAACCTCAAGTTCAATCAACTCAATCTGATATTCAAGATATGGATTCCTCATTTGACCAACCTTCAAAACTATCTTTGGCTCTAGAGAATGATCCAAAATGGAATGTAAGCATAGAAAGCTCATATTTAGAATCAAAATCTCAATCTGAAATCCACTTTGATAGCCAACAACAAGTGATTAATCCTCAAGCAAAGATATCCCTTTTAGAAGTATTACAAATTCATCACAAGGAAATTTTGTTCAAAATACCTAGCCAACAATTTGTTCCTCATCATATTTTCTCTAAGAACATAATTAATGGTGTAAACCCTCTTGAGGTTAACCATATTTCATTCTATGATGAGGATATTCCTTCCTCTACTCCACAAGAAGACTCCTATCTTTACATTACAGGATCTAGTAAAGAAACACCTGTTAAAACTATCATGGTAGATAATGGCTCCTCTCTTAATTTATGCACTTATCAATTATTCCAAAAACTCAAAACAAAGGAAGAAGATCTTAATGAATCAAATGTTATTATAAAATCTTTTAACAATGAAATTCAAGAAGCTCAAGGTACTATAATTCTTCCCCTTAATATTGGATCCAAGATCCTGGATACTTTGTTCTATGTAGCATATTGCCCTTCACCTTACAACCTACTTCTCCAGAGTCCTTGGATTCATACGATGAGGGTTGTCCCTTCCACTCTTCACCAATGTTTGAAGTTTGAACTTGCAAATAAAATTGTTACCATACATGGTGACCCAACACCATTTGAAGAATATTTAACGGTTGAAACATCAAGTTCTATACATTCTCTATTATCACAATTATCTTCTATCCATCACTTTTCTTCATCCATATATGATCATCCTTGTTTACCAAATAACATCCATGCATATCTTTCACATATACTTTCTCCATCTTATCAAGACTTGGAATATAGTAATAAGAATGAAGAACTTTCTTATCCTTCTGACATTTTATTTTGTAACATGATCAATTTTACACATATAAAAGTCAAATCTTTTGCTACATTATTCTACATTATAACAAAGCTTTTGTTATCACTACCTTTTATTCATCACCTTTTGTTCTTACCTTCACCTCAACCAAATTATCCTTCAAAACCTCCTTTGATTTTGAAGCAACCTTAGACATGCTATACTCAAATAACCTTGTATAGTGTATATAGATCATCTTGTATATACCACCAATTTCAATTCATAAATTAAAATCAAAATCCTCAAAATCTTCAAAAAAATACTAATGCAACTAAAGACCTTAAAGGTAAATTTGAGCCCAACTGGCTTGGACCATACATTATTACTGCAAAATTTGAATCAGGAGCATACAAATTATCTACCTTAGATGGTAAAGAACTTAAAGAACCCATGAATATTTTGCATCTTAAACGTTACTATGTATAAATTTGGTCATTTCATCCATGTATATATTTGTTCAAAATCACTATCTTGTATTTCTTTCAATTTATAAATTCAAAAACACCAAAAACATTCATAATCATCAAAAATCTTCAAAACTATTTGTTGCATTTATTTATGGCACTTGTTAAGTTCCTTTTGCTCCAAAACAAAAATCAACATAAAAATCCAAAAACAGCAATATTCTTGACTCTTTCGAAACCAAAACAATATAAAGAAGAAAGAGAGAGTCAACATTCTCAAAACTTTCTCAAAATCATTTATATATATTTTCTTACAATTATTGCAGTTATATGTTTCAAATTATTTTGGATAAATTAGCATTTATTTGGAATCCCTCACTTGCACACTCACAAAAATAAATATCTTGATTTTATCTGGCATGATTACTAATCTCTCTTATATCAAAGTCCACAAAATTCAATTAAATAAAGTTTGAGCATAGAGAATTGATCTTGTTATTTACTTAAACCAAGCACATCTTTTCACAATAAAATGATTATATTTGTAATTTCCATGTTTTGCTACATAGTAGAAGTGATTTCTTGAGCGAAAAGTTTCCCCTGCTATCCTATCATGCACATGGTCTAGAATCTTTGAGAATTGGCAAAAGGACAAGCTCACCCCTACCCAGAATAAAAATCCCTTGCTCTACAGCTAATCCGAGCAAGTATCCCTAGCAAAGAAAAAGAAAAGAAAAATTCAAGAAAAAGAGAAAAGAAAAATGTTCTTTTATATCATTACAGCAATGTTCCAAGCATTATCAAGCAAAAGAAATACAAAAGAAAAATAAGCAAAGTTCAAAAGAAAGCAAGAAAGCAATAAAATCCCTTTCCCTACCCTTTGAAAAGAAAAGAAGGGTGAATGAGCTTGAATCCCTGGAATTCTCAATTATTCGAAAACTGTGAGGTAAGCCCCATAACAGGTGGTTTGTGCCCAACCTGCTTGGCCTTGGGTAACTCCTAGCGTGGCGATATGTCTATCACATTAGCGACCTTCTTTTGTACAGACCTATGTCTGCTTATGGATTAGCTAGCTCTTGATAATCCGACCTACATAGTAGTCTAGTATGGTTATATGCATCTACATCATGGTTAATGAACACTTATTTGGTTTCTTCAAATCACTTGTATCATATTATCTTGCTCAAAACTGGTAAATGAACAATGCAATTGCACACACATTTGTATTTGAGAGATTTTGTGTATCATTATGATAAATCAAGATTGGAAATGAATTCACATATGCACATGGGATTCCTTATAAATCTAACTTTTGTCTTCAAAATACTTTGAAATATTATTTTTGCAACTTGTTTGGAATAAATCAAGTACAGTTGTTTACCACAAAGACAACTATATAATAGAAAAATCAAAAATTTCTTTCAAACTATACAATCAAAACATATACATATATATCTGGTTGACTTTCGCGACGATGGTATAGTTTCAAAACCAAAATTGGAATTTTATGCCTAGCGCAAGTCCTCATTTTCATATTTTCTGTTCATCAAAAATCAACCATGCAATAAAACTATCCTTTCTTTGGATTTTCGCGATGATGGTATAAGTCTATACCTACATATTCTATGCCTAGCGCAAACCATTGTAACAATTTTTATTCCCCATTTATTAAAAATCATGAAAACCATATGACTTAATTCATTATGTTACACAAATTATGCTTTTAAAAAGCAAACACATTTTCATTATTTCATGTCATTATGTCAACCTTCAATTTTGCAATGATGGTATAATTCCTAAAGAATTATCCAACAAATTTATCACACTTAGGAATTTATGCCTAGCAAAAATCATTTTAAACATTATTTCATGCATAATATTTTTTATGGAAATCTGAAAACAAACCATCATCATCATCATTTGCATCATCACAACAAAGTCTTAAGACAGTCTCTTAAGCACTCTTTTACTTTTAACAATATTTCTATCCTGGGATTAGCTTGACGACCGAGTGAGCGGCGACTCCATGAAATGGTCTATAATAGCGACAATGTCCTTTGAAATTATTGTTAGAAGTCTCTTTTTATTTTTACATCACATTACAACCAATCAATTTGTTACATCAGATTATTTCATTTAAAATATTTATAGCATGACATCAAAGTTATAATATTTTCAAAACGACATAATTTCATGAATCATCAATCCAATTATCAAATCAATCAATCAAACATAAAAAGCATCATAAGCATCACATAAGACAAGTCATATGATCAAAAATATATCATATATATATCAACAGAGTATATACATCATCAAAACTGGATTGGTATGCCACAATCTGTACCTCGGCATACTCAATCCTCTATCAACATAATAATAAAACAATGTTAGTCTGTATCCGCAGCCCTCTAGCCTCGAGAGCCCCTCGAGCTCTCTGCCTCATCTCCTCCCCTGCACCGAGGTGGACGAGGTGGCCCCATCACAGTCTGTGTAGTCCTAGTCCTCGATCGGGATGAGGTCCTCGATGACCCGATCCTGATTGGATCTGCAATGTTAGCTGGTAGGGGTAGTCTATCCGCCTCTGGCACCGCACTGATAATACAATGTCTGATAGAATGTAAGTTGAGCGATAGCCCATGTCAGCTCTCCAAAACTCGCCCTCCACCCCATGCCCTGAGGCATGCAATCTCGTCTCATAGCTGTGCCACCTCAGCTCGATGGCATGCAGCCTCATCCTGTAGAGTCTACACCTAGGCCGGAGACGATCTCTCTCTGCCCGGAGAGTAGCCATCTCGCTACTCTCTCCTGTGTCCACACCCTTGCCCTTATCGAGCGATGGTGGCCTCTGTGGAGATGGGGGTCTCGCCTCCCTCCTCTCCCTCTACCGTGGCCTCTCCTGTGCCTGTGGCCTCCTCTTCTCTCCGTGACCGTGGGCTGCCTCCATAGCCGCCTGGCATGCCTCCCTATCCGATGCACAACCGCGTGTATCGGACCCTGAGCCCTCATCATCCAAGGAGGGTGGATGCCTATGTACCAGGCATCGTAGCCATCGGCTACCCCTATGTCATCCCCATCCACTGGCTGGATGGGGGCATCATCCGCGTCCTGACTCCAAAATCGCTGCATGTCTGGAGCCCCGCTAACTATGGTGTTATCCCGAATAGTCTGAGAAAACTCGTAATCCCTCAGAGATGGGATCCCCTGTAGATCGAACTGCCGCAAAACTCGATCATAGCGGTGGAGCTCCACCTCTCCCCTCTCCATCCTCAGCCAGCAGACTCGCCTGATGCGAGCCAACTCCTGTCCATCCTCGGCCCACCCTGGATGCTCCCTCCATGGCCTCCAGGTGATCTGGTCTGGGACTAGGTCATCCAGTAGTCTCCGGGACATAGGCAGGTCGATCCGTCACTGTGACCCTCTTCGGAGCCACCAGTAGAAGACTCGGGGCCTCTCCCCATCAACCCCTATCAGAGGAAGCCCTATCGGCCTCCGCACCGCAATGTGCTCCCAGCACCAAACCTGTAGGAGCGATGTCATGACCAGACATCGGCCGCCCTTGTACACGACCCCATACAGGATCCTATACAATCGACATAGTACAAAGCTACCCCAAGAAAACCTATAGCCGTGGTCTCGCATATCGTAGATCACATCTGTGAGCATCCATGGCACCCTACACCCACTCTGGTGGCACAACAAAAGTCCACCAACCACTCCAGCTAGCACTCGTGTGAGTCTAGATGCCCCAGGCATCTGGCGCAGTGCCTCGATATTAACTTTGCCCTTCTCCAGGGTGAAGCTCGGGTCACCACACAGTCATCCCATAGCATGGCCCTGATTGGCCGCAGGAGTGATCAACCGTCCTTGTATGGGGATTCTTAGAATCCTCCATACATCCTCTAGAGTGGGAGTCATCTCCCCTGTCGATAGCTAGAAAGCATGAAGAGCCCGGATACCACCTCTGCTAGGGCCGTTAGTAGCCCCATGTCTGTGGATACCTGTGGCATCTCTGCCACATGCTGCAAGCCGGCCTGTGCCAGCTGATCTCGCTCTGCCTGTGTGAGAGCGGCCAAGTCATCTCTCAACCCTCCATACTTCCATTCCCTGCTCTTTAGCAAACCTCTCTGCAAACATAAACAACAAAACAATAAACAATCATTAATAAACAATTCAAGTAATTAATAATGCAAGTTAAAGATCAAATTTTTGCAATTGATGATATCGCCCACTATTGGACGATATCGTCCCAAATTTGAGCAGAATCGTCTCCGATTTCGCAAGTCGAAATCGTCTCTAATTTGACGAAATCGTCCCCCTTTCGCCGATTTCGCCCTTGGACGAAATTGACGAAATTGAGACGATTTCATCGAAATCGGGACGATTTCATCCCGACGACGTCGATGGCCCAAAAATGGCCACGATGCTCAAAAATCATCCTAAAATTCACCTACAAAGCATGTAAATTCAAATTAAAGCATCCTAGTTAAGTCTAGACTCTTACCCGTAGACCGCGTCGGACCTCTGTCGATCTGTGCGTCTGTCTCCACCATTTTTGCTTCAGAGCTCTAAAAACCAGAAAATGAACAGTAAAATGAATTAGGGTTTTACCCTATTTTTCTTAATTTTATTCAAAAATAATTCAAAAATATTTTTTTGCTTTTTCGCGTTTTTACCTCAAACGTTCGATTTGGGTAAAAACACGGAGGGGGCACCATAGTAAGCTGTCGTACGATTCGACCAAGAATCGTCGCCTAAAAATGGGAATAATTTTTGCTTTCTCGTAGATCGAGAAGAACTCATCTTTAACGCATTTTCTTCGAAAAATTCGCTAAAGAGGGGGCAAAATGTAGCACCCTAAAATTGGCGCAGTAAAATTGTAATAATTACATTCACCTTAGTAAATAATTTAAAATTCAAATTTAACCTCCCAAACCGCCCGTTAACCGTCGGGTAATCCGTTTCCCCCTTTTTCGCCATTTTTAGAGGTTGTTTTGACCGTTTGACGATATCGTCGTCGATCAGACGATATCGCCCCAGATTTGACGATTTCGTCTGGACTAGGACGTCCAGACGATCTTGTCGCAAAACTAATTTTGCACAATTAGATTCTGTTCCAACGGGTCTCCAATCCGGGCAGAAGCATGTCTGCGCATTAGGGACCCTTCCCCGTTGGAGATCTCCCAAATTGGGATGATCTCCAACCTCCTAACTACTCCCCTAAGCCTATTTACTCCTAAGCTATCCCCTTAGCACCCCCCTGGCTGAAATTCTCTGCAATTTAACTCCATCTACGTTGAACCATCCCAATTTTTCATTTGCACTGGTCCCATACCAATTTTGTTGTAGGTACATCACTGTTTTTCAGCCGAAGCCAGCACACATCGTCGTCGATGAACCTGTTCAGATCGGAGGCGAACCTGTCGAATTCGAGGTGATTTCGTATACTGATGCGAGACGATCTCGACTGCAGTCCATATTGAGGCAATCAGTGCCTAAAGTTTGCATTTCTCAACCTTTTCTCTGTCGTTTTATTCTGCAAATTAGATAGTTTATTCAGTGTTTATGTTATTTTGCATTTAGAGTTCACCCATTTAGCTTAGATTGCATACTAAGATCATGATTTGTCATTAGAATATCGTAATTTGCTTGAATTTATGTTCATAACTATTATTCAATATTCATACAGTCATTTGGTGTTGTTTCCCTCTGTTAGCACAGTAGTATTCGTTGTATTTTGTATCTATTTTTTTGCTTGCAGGTCTCTGATGAATTCGTCAGATCTCAGACAATTCGTCAGATCTCAGATGATTCTGTCAGATCTCAGACGATTCTATCAAATTGCAGGTGATTCTTGAATCACGGACAATCGCTCTCAAACAATCAGAATCATCACCAAACATCCGGATCAGGTATTCCTCATTTGTATTCTGTAAATTCTCTGTTTTATGTCTTTAAATTTGTTGTATTCTCATTGAATTTGCATTTTCATGTAGATTAATCTAGATTCATTTGGCCAAACCTAGGATATGAATGCTTAAAGTTAAAAATGAACACATTAAAACACATTCCAAACCTAGGCATGGAAACTGCCATTAAATGTTTCCTGGTGAACCCACCATCCGTCGAAAAATCATCAAAATACACCTCCCTTGAGAGGCGGGACCTTCGTAAAGTCCTCTCGTCCGAGGTACCGTGACATCCTTTTCCCATCCTCCTTTCGGGCACGGATCCAATAGCCTGAAGGTAAGGATGCAAAAAATTTGGAGTGATACAAAGAGGTTCACGCTTACTCATAAAGCTGAGGGAGAAATGGCTATATGAGGAAACTGGTTCTAAGACAGGGGAAGCGGAGGAGGTGTATCCACACCTTATTCTCCCCCACTAAATCTCTCTAAATTCTCAATAGGAATAGATTTCTCTCTTCCTGAAGCATGTGTATCCCCAAGTCCAGAGTCACTCCATAACCGAAGAGGCTGACCAGCTTTGAAATAGGCCCGAGTGGACCAGTATGGAAAGAGAAATTTGAAGATGTTGTCCCACAGCCCAGAGAAAAGGGAAGGGCAACCCTATCGCTTATAGCTTTCCTTTAGCCCATGGCGAGTGTCTCCCGTTGATCCTCGATCCAGCTACAACTGCAATGCCGCCCTTTAACACCTGCCTCGGAGAAGAAGGAATGAAAAGAGGGTGATTTTAAAAGGGGTACTGAGTACACATGTTCCTCAAACATTTTGAAGCTTTGTTCTTGTTACTAAAGGAGAGGGCTCCAATCACCCCAGCATAGATTGATCTCGAAGGGGTGAAGGAATGGTGGAATTCTTATTATGCAGACTCGAATCAGCGATTTCAACACATGTAGTGATACCCAAGTGATGTGATCCATAAGTTCATGGTTCACTTCAATCTATCAAGAAACAGATTCGGTGAATGGGAATAGGGAACAAAGGAGAAAATGCACTTCACATTATTTAATATTGAATTAATTGCCCTCTACACTTTTGTTTTTTTTTTCAATTTGTTTTGTTCGACCAGTTTTGCAGATATTCAAAATCTCGATAAAGACACTACGAAACCTCCCTTCCGAAATCTAACCCGAAAGAAATAGGGAGAGGGAGGGCATTTCTTTATTTTTTTGGAAAAATAGAAATACTAAATTCTGCTCCCTACCGATTTCAACTCTAACCTGAAAAGAGAAGAGATATTTTAAAAGCCAAGAAAAGGCCAAGAAAAGAGGAAGGTTTTTAGGCAAGGTCAATATAATAGTAGGGATTTGCGAATATTTTAAATATCTATAAAAACACTGATTGGCAGAAAGGCAGGGAGGTTTCTTTTCGATTTCTTTTCGCTTCTCTTTTCGGAGGCCTTTCCCTCGAGGCTAGTGCTCTTGCCAGCCATTAAAAGAAAATATCTCCATTGCTCTTTTCATGGATATTTTCAAGAGAGGTAAAAACACTGTCTTTCTTTTTCCAGCCCTCTCAATCCGAGAAATACTAAATAGGGTTTTTACTCAAAAAAGGGAAGGGCCAACCTTGCCAAGAAAAGTGCATCCCTTCCTAGAAAGAAACTGATAGAAGAAGATGTTTTCTTTGAAATATTTTAAAGGGTCCTCTCCTCTCGATTTTGAGGGGGATGTTTTCTTTGAAAGCTTTTGCCGAAAGAATAGAAAAATAAAGAAACATAACCAGAGTAGGGATTTGTGGATATTTTAAATATTGGTAAAAACACTTTAAAAGCGGAAGGAATGCTCTCGAAGGGAATGCTCTCTTTGGCCTTCTCTATTTGAAAAAATTTACTTTAAGCGGAAGGGTTTTCAAAATAAAAATCTTCCTCTCTTTTTTTGGAGATATTTATTACGAAAGCTATATTCAGCTTTCAATCCCATCTTCATTTTGATTTTGAATTTTTGCAATTCCCTCTTTTTCAATTTTGATTTTCTTCTATTCCTCCCATTAGCTAGAGCAACCTTTAATGGGTTTGGGGTTCAATTCCTTGATAATCCATAGCTCTTTAATGGGCTTTAGAAATAGACCAAACACGAATCCCTGCTTCCACGACCATCCATCCAATCAATAGAGAATGATGACCTTTAGTTTAGAAACCGTAACCGATTTGGAGTAGGAGCACCTTCAAAGGTTAAAGCGAATCTTTATGGTGGGTTTAACTCCCTACTAATTGGAAATGACAATTATTTGAAAGGCTCGTTCTATCTGTAAAGGCCTTGATTCCCATCCCATATTGGAATCGATAGAGAGCGGGACCTCAATCCGTACATTTCCGATTGATAGTTGGAGACCTAAAGAGATAAAGTGAATATTTTAGGTTAGAGTTTTACCTAACTCCCCCCAACTCACTAGAAGAAGAGCGAGATGGCTAACTCATCATCCTCATCCCCTAGATTTGCTTTAGGTTAATGCAAATTATCGAAAATGACAAATTCGGGTTGTGTAGGCCCTCCTCTCCGTAAAGGGCTAGATTGGATTGATTGAGGCAGGGATAGGGCTATTTTGATCTCTTTATGAGGATATCGTTTTTATCATAGAGCAATGTTTGGGTGGACTGGGAAGCAAGGCCAATGTAAAGAGAGGATCTTAAAACCCCTCGACCTTTAAAATAAAAGATAAGTTTCTGTTTCTTTATCTTTTAAGTAAATTTTATCAAATCAATCCTAGAAATCACTTTCCCTATTACAATATTTATGGACTACCTATCCAAAGGAGACACCAATATCCTAACTCTGATTTGTGGAACTCTATCCATAGGAGAAACCTTTCCCCTAGCTCTGGCTGGTAACTCTCTAGAAGACCTCTGCCTCCACTGCACTGGCTTGTGGATCCCTTCCACAAAAGAACCCTGTCCTCACTCTGAAGACCTCTGTCCTTACTTCCCGGCTAATGGATCTCTATCCACTGGAGACTACTGTCCTCTACTCTGTCACCTCCAAATTTGGTCCTCAAACTGTCCTCAAAACTGTTCTCAAATCTGTCCTCAATCTCTGTCCTCAAATCTATCCTCAAATCTGTTCTACAAGTCCTCTCTAGAACCTGTTCAAAACTGCACACAAGCTCTCACAAAATCTTGCTCAAAATCTGTCCACAAGTCTTTCTAGAACCTGTCCACAACTGCACACAAGCTCTTACAAAAGATTTCTAAAACTGGGCACAATTCCTCATAAAGACTTGCTCCAAATCTGCTTGTAAGCTTTCACAAAATCTCACACAAATCTATCCTCTAGCTTTCACAAAAGCTGTTTCAATTAATTGCAAAACTTGCATATAAAACTCAACTCAATCTATTTCAGAAAACCTCTTCAATCACACAAACAAGTTTCACACAGAATCTTGTTTAATTTCATAGAAACATATAGAGAATGGTTAGAGACTCAATATGTTTCACACTCACAAAATCACTCAATCACTTTCAAACTCTTTTTCAAATCAATTTAGAATAAAGAACAATTTGTTTCACAGAACTTGAACTATCACTCCAATGCATTCAATCAATAATGCTCATCCAACTTCACTTCATCAATCATTCTATGAAACAAAACTCTCACTCAACATCAATGAAGGCACAACTTGATTCAATCAACCCAATGGAAGTTTCACATGCATCATAAATCTATCTCTCCATTTTATAGATAATAATTTCTACACCAAGCTATAATCATTAGTTCATGCCCGCGTGCACGCGAGTAGAGAATTGTCCTCTTCCGCAGCCCCGAGAGAGTGGAAAATGGGACTCTTGTTGGGAGATAACTCAAAGAAATGGAAACCTTGATTCGAGGAGTTGGTTGGGCCTTCACTTCAAGAATGGGATGGGCCCGACATGGGATGGATCCCTTCTAGGAATAGGAGGGAGGCCTTCACTCATTGATAGGAAGGATTGGCCAAAGAAAAAGAGAATGAAGATAAGGAAATATACCCTCTCAATTATATAATAGGTCTTTCCTTATCAGACCCACCTATAGAATACATGCTAGTAGGTGGGT
>JAQPPZ010017271.1:0-163646 GCA_028583015.1 Wollemia nobilis | reverse complement strand
CACACATTTGATTTGATTTGAAAATTCCCCCATGTTTTACCTTTAAAATGGGTTTAAATGGTGGGGGAGAGGGGCGCCTTTAAAAATGATTGATCTAATCGATGCGGCTCCAGGATTCCTTAAAGGTTTACCATCCAATCAATTGAACAAAACCTTTTAGAGCATGCAATGAGAATCTCCATCTCTCTCCATCCATCATGGTAGCTCGAAGAGGCTGACCTATTTAAGCTTTCAAAAATCAAGATAGCCCTTAAATTAAAGGAGAGAGAGGGGTATTAAAAGGTCAAGAAAGATGATAAAAAATATGACCAATGAAATAGAACAATTTAGGAAAATTTTAAGAGCTTGATGAATGCCCTCCCCTCCCCTATATTTCAAAAGGGTATCTCAAAAGGCCCCTCTTTTTAAAATAGGGCCATCCCCCTCTTTTCAAATAAAAGGGCCCTCTATTTGAAAAGGGGTGATTAGGCTGGGGTGATTTAATCCAAGAGAAAAATGAATGAATATAATGAACTAGACCTTGAAAAGATATGATAGGGCTTGAAGCATCAGATAGATCTAGAATTTGGTGTAAATAAAAAACATGTTTGATGCTTCTTTGGCACCTTGAAGTAATTACTGGAACTTTAGGATATGAATTGGGAATGACTAGGTCTCTCTTTTCCATTTTAAAATAGAGAGGGCTCATGAAAGATATAATGACACTGCTTTTCTCATCGAGATATTTCAAAGCCTGTACCTCTAACTCTACAAACAACTTTCCTGCTTGAGTAAGATCGAATATTTAAAATAGAGAGGGTCATGGCGAGCGAAGGAATCTATTCTCCATGCAGTAATTAAATAAATAACACCACATATATATATGTGAAAGCTTATGAAGATCTTGTTGATGGTGCTAAAGAGATGGATGCATGCTTGTCAGAATCACCAAATGAAGAATGTGGATATGATGATTGGATAGACTAAGTCGGTTCTATTCTGAATGGGTTGGCTCTTTATCAAAAGGTAAAGCTACTAGCTATCGAAATATCAGTGGGATGGTTTCATTCAATATGGTTAGACCTTCGATATCTAGCCCATCCTGGTTCATACCGAAGGAGTAAACAACCTACTTTTAATTTTGAGAAGGATTTTAAAATATGTTGACCCTTATTTGTATTAACAACTATTTAAAAGGTTGGTCGAGCTTGAAGTTTTAAAGAGCCCGCTTTTTCGATAGGGCGAGTTCATATATGTACTCGAGCGATAGGAACTTATTATTAGGTGAGTAGATGTGCTCGAATTTCGAAGAAAGGGTGTGGGCTCCCCTTTTTTTTTAAAGAGAGGTTGGAGGCTCTTGAGGAAATTATTATAGCTATGATGAAGTGGTTTTGGATCATCCAACATTGCAAAAGAGTGAGAAGAATGGGGGCTCGAGTATTCAAAAAAGCATTCGGATAGATCAGAATAAGGGTCCTTCTCCTCATGCAAAGGGAAAGAGTACTATACTTTAAAAAAAGAGAGGGGGACCCCACCCCACTTAAAGTAGCCAATGTGTGCCCTTTAGAATAGAGAGCCAAAGAGGTAATTCTTATTCAATAGCGAGAGAATATAAAAGCGATGAGAGCTATTGATACTGCTATAGGAATAGTAGTTGACTTGCTTCTCTATCCTTTCACAAAATATCTATTCAATCTGCAAGGCCCCAGAGACTATCGTGCATGGTCCCCAAGTCTAGATATATTGGTGGGAAAGGCTCATTATCAAAGTGGGGGTGCGGGTGGGTCGCCTTGCGACTTCTTCTTTCCCTCTCCTAGGGCAGGACTCTTAAGGCTACTATATGGCGATGGTGCTTTACGACAGTGAACCTTTAAAGCTTATAGCCCCTTCAATTTGCTCATTTCTTCATCAGAGGGGAGAGGAGAGCATTAACAAAACTTGTGAAATCTAAGCCAACACTATAGAATGGAATAGAAGCCCTAGATCTTGCTTCACCCATGTTTTAAAAAGGATTGGTGCCATTTCTATCTATAAGGGATGCATCTCTATTTTTAAAATGGGTTATTCATTTCTATATTCAACTTCTCCCCTGCGCTTATTGATGTAAGGGGTGGGAAGTGTGCATAGTACTTAAAAATTTGCCTGCATGAATGAAGTACGAATGTCATGCTATCCCTTGAGAGTCACTATCATGAGGCGGCCAGTGCCATGCATATCGCAGAGAGCCAGGGGGAGAGATACTATCTGTCTTGCTTATAAAGGTCCCTTGAATTTATGGGAAAGACAAAATAGGCTATTATTTATTATAAAGTGCTTGCCCTTGAAATGCCCCCATGCCCTCTTGAAATAAAAAGACATTTCAATATTTTGGCATTTCAAAAGTTTTTATTTTAAGACTCGGGATGCTTTTTATTTTAAGAGGTTTATTTTAAGAGGTTTAGTGACCTCTAATCCTGGATCGAAGACTCATCACTCTCTATTATATTTACATATTATGGGTCACCTCATCTCACCCTCAGCAAAAAGAAAAGTTCTTTTCCAATCGATAATGGGAGTTGCCTATCATTTCCCATTTAAGGAGGAGGTTTTATTGATGAATTCCCCATTCCATGCAGGTGTTTTGACTAGATAGAGTTTCCCCTCTGTTCCATTTAGAGGTTTTGAATAGAATTTTTCATTCCATGAGGAGTTTTTGACTCCTCTAATTCCATTATAATGCTCCTGCATGTTTTCTTAATGAATTTCTCATTCATGGCCCTTGGAGAGATTTTAAAGGGAGAGAGAACTTGAGCGAGTACAGGGGCACGACTGGGTATCGGGTTGTTCTGTAAAAGAAGAAGCTTGATACCATTTTGTTTTCTATCACATCACAATCAATTCATTGGGAAACACTGGACCCTTCACTATAGATTAGATCTCCCCAATTTAATTTAATTTGGAGGGCAGGTTCTTAAAGTAATAGAAGGAATGGCAGAGGGCTCTTAAGAGCTTACCCATGCAAAAAATAGCTATCGAGAAAGGTGGAAGGTAGTGATACGACCTTTAGGGGAAGGGAGAGAATATATGGATCACTTTATTAGGTCTCTCCTCTTTCAAAAACCTTTCTTTGTGTTGTTCATTTCTTGCCATATGAGATGGATGGTGATCCCCACACTCTCATCTCTTTTGATCCCCACACTCTCATCTCTTTAATAACAAATATGGTTGGTTTAATAGATCCATACCTATGCTACTTTTAAAAGCTAGTGCCTTCCTCTCCTCCCAAATAAGCGATGCTTAGACAAACATGGAATCAGATAAATGAATGATGGGCTACACCTTTAATGGCTAGGCTATTTAATGGACTGGCTAGGCTATTTAATTGAGCCTCCTAGCCAACATTCGATACCACTTGTTTTAAAAATCCCTTTTTAAATAGAGAGGCTGTCGCTCACTGGATTATAGATAGAGAGCTCTACCTTTGTTCATTCCATTCCACTAACAGTCAAATCAACTAGTCATATTGAAAGCGTATCGAATCTCCCAAACATAGATCAGGAAGAGGAAATGACATGAGATCTATCTTAAAGGGCACCAAAAATTAGACATCCGGTCAACCAATGCATATCTAATCATAGTTATCAAGCATATTTAGAGTATCCATCCTCTTAAAACTCGAAATGCATCCAAAACCTATTGAACCGCATTGATCGGGCACCTAACATCCCCATTTTAAGATATAGAGGGGCCGATTGAATCTGTGCATATTAAACGAGAACATCCAGCTATCGATTAAAATGGGTCTGGCCGTATCCATCATTGAACATCCAATTGACATCCTTTTGTTTTAAGAGCAATCCCTTTCTTTAACAAAAATGTGGCCCTCTTATATAAGGTACCGATTGGTATTAGAATGTATAGAAGCAAGCAAAGCTTTTAAGAGGCCTTTGCATTTTAAACAGAGAGGAGGGGAGAGAAATATCAAGTTTAGTAGAGAGTGTAATTTTAAAGAGATTTTTGATATTAAAGAGGTAGAGCTTTCAATGGGTTGGGTAGGGTGTCCCACTCGATTGACTAGGGGAACCACCTGCTCGCGATCCCCGAAGGGCTCGAAGAATGGATCAATAATGTCACATCTATTAGGATCACTTCATTCTAGATCAGAGGAAGAACCTTCTCATTCTGGATATGCCTACAACTGAGTGTTAGCCTTGAAGATACCATCTCTATTCACTTTTAAAAGGTAAGCCCACTCTCTATCTATAATTCCAAAGAGGATAATTCAAATCTTTGGAATAGAGAGCGATAAAAGCTTGTTGTTTTCAAGAGCCCCTCTTTATTTTAAAAGAGGAATAGAGAGGGATTTTAATAAAATTCCTACCTTACCTTTTAAAATGGAGGGCTCCCATGCCCATGTTTTAAAATGGAAAGGACATCCATAACCATAAAAATGAGGCTATCCTCTCTATTTAAAAAGGGGTTGTGGCATGATCACGACATATTTCCCAGTTACTTATCATAGTGAGAGCCGAAATAAACCTTTTAATCTGTTGGACCTCTTAAAAAAAAAGGACATTCAATATTGAGAAAATCGCCTCAAAAAACCATTCCACCTGCTTTCCTTTTAGAATAGAGATGCGGGGACAAATATTGAATGAGAATTGTCCCCCTCTGGGCAATAAATAAGTGAATGGGGAAGTTTATAAACTTATATAAGAGAGCATCGAGAGGAGTATTGTTATTCTCAGAAAGTGAGAACTGCTCAAAAATCTATTCCCCACCCCCTGACAAGAAGAAAGACTGGGTGGATGGTCAGTCCATCCCTTTGGTGATCAAAAATAAAAAGAACCAGGATTGGAAGAGGTGTTAGGACCCCCTCCATCTCGTTATCGAATTCTTGCAGAGCTATTGATTACTACAAGAAAAAATGACCTCTAGTAAGGATTTTAAGAGCCTTTTAAAAGAAAATCCTCTTGGAGTTTTTGGAGAGGGCTTCGTTGGGGAATATTCATTTCCACCATCCTTGAATGAGATTTTTTCAAAGGAAATCGATGCATGGGGAGGAAGCATAGGCATATTTGACATCATAAGTGTCCCACCCACATAGATAGAAGGATTCAGAGGAACAACAAGCCTCTTAAAGAGCTAGAAAGTGCACTGAGAAGAGTATTGGACTAGGGGGCAAAACCCCTCTATGAATGAAAAGCTTGTTTATTACTCATTCTCTAAACATGGGTAGAGTAGTTCCAGCCAGAATAGAATGATCGCACCCATAATGAGTAGTTCCAGCCAAAATTAAAAGGCCAGGCCTCTTTAAAGGGAGAAATTAATGAAGATTTCCCCTCTATTCTAAAATAAAACAAAATTGGAGAACTTTAAGATAATTAAGGCGTAATCCTTTGAGGGGTAGAGCGTAGGGGTAGGGTGGCCCAAAGCAAGCCTGATAAACCCTATCATTGTTCTTTTTCCCTCTTAGAAAGCATCCCCAGGTAGGAGATCCAAAAGCTCCTGTGCTCCCTTTCCCCCCAGATCAAGAGTGGAGCAACAAATATTCTTCACGTCCACCCCACCATTGATCGACTTTTAAAAAGGTGGGTGGCTCAATTTTGAAATAATAGTGCCTCGAGGTGAATTCATTCAGGAGTGGAGTCAAGTTACTATACTATAGATGGAACTAGGGCCCTATTTATCAAGCTCATTCAATCATTTGTATTTGGAATAGAGAGCCATATCAACACACCAACTGGCGATAGCCATGCAACACCTGTATGAATATGTTTTCCCTATCTATTTCAATTATGCACCTATAGTATAGATAAAGTGTGTCGCTTTATTCTCAATTTCTCCCTAGAAAGAATGGAACCGATATAGGTAGAGAGCCCTCTCAACATTTCCCAATGACTTGATAGCCGGTTTAGAGAGGTTGAATCCTCCTCTCTCTTATATATAAGATTCGATCGAGTAGTAATTAATATGACTGTTACCCAAGTTTTTAAACTCACTATTTAATTTCATTTAAGCTTGCACCGTGATCTATCTTTAGTAAGCTTCTGATTACTCGTAATATGACTGACTTAACCGAACTACTTAACCATTTTTTTATATAAAGAAGAGAGTAGAGGCCAGGGAGGAGAGGCCCTTTTAATATTAAGTGCTATCACTCACTGGGAAGAGGATAGAGAGTGACCTATCAAGTTCCTAAACTAAAGGATCGGGTCGAGTACCCCTCTCTCTTAAAATATCCAGTGCTTAAAACTTTCAAAGGTACCTATCCTCTCTATTTTAAAAGGATCTTAAAAATACTCGCCCTATCTATTTAAAAAGGGTGGACTTTGGTGGGCTTTGAAGAGCTCGCCTAAAGGTATGAAACCATTGATCAACACATTAAATAGGGATAAAGAGCAATCGAGTGCTCGCTTAAGTATCCCCCTCCCCCGTAAATTGTTATTACTAAGTTAATATGAATCGATAGTTTCCATATAAGGTCTGATTGATTGGCCCAATGATTCGTTGCTGATACGATACATGATAAGACTTGTCGTATTCTATACGTGATATTATGATGGGTTAGTTCACTTTGGCATTGACGAAGCTTTATTTATTGAAAGGTCATCCAAAGCCTATCTACCTAGCCCACTTTTTAGAGAGGAGAGGAGAGCTTGCCTTACCTCACATTTTGGTATGTATCGCCCCCTTCAAAACTTGAAACCATAGATTAGATCTGAAGATCCACAAAATGAGAAACTCCATTCCGTACTGCTATTGAGTCATAGGGCCACCAAGTCCTACCCATCATTCATGGATTATGTCAGGGAAAATATGCCAAAGCTAGGCAGATAGATAGACTCCTTTCCTACTATTGAGAGAGAGTAAGGAATGAAATGATTGGACTAGACTAGCGCTCTAGGTCTTCGGGTACTAAGAGTCCTCCCACTACCAACCAATAAACATCATCTGGTTGGGTCTTGTCGGTATCAACAACTGGATCAATCCCATGGAAATGAGAATAACAAATCACTATGGATCTTGGCCCAGACAATGCCCCTATTCATTCATATGCAACAAGATGGGAACGCAGTCTTGGGCTGGAGTAAGTAGATCGGATCGAGAGGTCATACCGTCCCTTGTCCCCAATAGGAAGGAGATGGGTAATCTATTTACAATTAAGCTCTGATCTTACCTAGATGGCAAGCAATCCCAATCCACTTTCGATAAAGGAAGGAGATAAATTTTGCCCTCTATTTTAAAAGGCTTTTGGGTTCACTTCTTCTCCACCAAGCACGGGGGTTTTAGGATCATTGTAGGTCGGTGGGTACCTGAGGAAACTCTAATTCGATTTATCAGTTGGGAGGCACCTACCTCATCCTAATCTCAAGGAGAGGTTCACAATGATGTTTCTAGTAAGGAACGAAGTGCCCCCATTTGGATATGAAATAAACACTTCACCCTGAAAAGAAAAGAAAAGAAAAATTTAAGCTTATTAATTTAAAGGTCCTCTCTAGGAATGAGAATTGGCTTTATAGGTACATAATTCCCTTATTAATTCCAAACGTGTCTTTTTTTCATAGGAATTATGGCTCCATACTTCCTAAAATCCCAAAAAACCCTAGAACTTCCTATTCCTATGCTTTTGCGGCTCCTCACCTTACCGGATTTGCAGATTCGTGTAAAAATGATAGACTTACACTTCTCATTAGAAAAGTGAATCCATATTCCTATTGAATGAAATGAGAGAGCTCTTAAAATGCCCACACCTGTGTAGAGTGGATCATTCAGCACCCACAACACAAACCAATTTTTGACCCATCGATCCTAGTATCATAGGCGACCGAAAGGCCACCCCCCCAAATACTGGACCAACCTGCTATGATAATTCCATAAAAACCTAGCGAGGATATATCAACTGGATAAGGTATACCTACATCCAAATCTGGTGATACCATACCATAATAAAAATGTACAATGACCCGAGCAACCAAACTTAGCATAGATGTAACCACTAGAGCCATTCTAGAGAGGGAGAAATTAGCACTACTTGGTGAAATACGTTCTTTCACAACTAATTTCAAACCATCTGCTAAGGGTTTTAACAATCTGAACGATCCAACTACATTAGGACCCTTTTGAAGTTGCACAAAAGCCATTACTTTACGTTCGACTAAAACTAAGAAGGCTACTCCTAGTAGAAGTGGTATGTTTATTCTAGGTATTTCGGCTAGAATGACAATGTACGTTTTTGATTCCCTATTAAGTATGAGGTCAACCCGATCATGATCTTGTTGACCCAGGGGATGGGACCTATTCTCGAGGAGTGGTTTCGGAACTATGAACTATGAAAGCCATTACTAGGCTCGGTTGGGCCCCCTCTTTGTTTTAGAAAAGGGGATCTAAACTTTTTAACAAGTAAAGCAATCGAGTATAGCGATCGAGATGCTTTCATGTTGGGAAAGGCCCACCTTGAGAAACCTATGAAATTCTTCGGCCTCTCTATTTGAAAAGGGGAGATACCCTGATCCAAAATGAATTTGAAGATGAATAGGCACCTTAAATGAAATTAAAGAGCCCTGGTTTTTTAAGCCTTATTTAAAATAATAGCGTTATAATAACAAGGGCGACCCTTTCCATTTTAATTCTAAGGCTAAGGCAGGCTCCTCTCCCCCATCGTTTAAAAGGGCTCTTAAAATGTGGAGTTTTGGCCTTGCCCTCCCTATTTTTAAAGGGGAAGAGAGAGGGTTTTTAAAGGTTATTATATAAAAGGGCAAGGATAGAGAGCACCTTTAAGGATAGAGAGAGGCATCGAATTCAAAGCGAGGGGAAGATCACCTTGAAATTTTAAGGCTCTCTTTGAAAGGTAGATCTAGACATGAGAAATAAGTAGAGATCTCGCCCCGAATTTGGGATATATAGGGCCCTTTACCATTTGAAAAAATAGGTGGGGGAGAGGGGAGATTTTATGGACTTTTTCCTTTTGGCATGGAGAGCTCTTAAATCTTCGAGACCGGGTCGAGTGCTCTCTATATAAAAATTATGGGAGGGGTTTGGAGGTCGAGCCTCACTCACATCACCCCGATGAGAGAGGAGGAGAAAGGTCAGGTCGAGTCGCTTATTTATATACATATTAAAAACCTTTAAATGGTGAGGGGATCGACAGGCAAAAACTTTTGAAGGGAAAGGATCAATAATTAAATTTTTTGAAGAGGATTGGAAAGGATCGACAGTTAAAAGTTTTGAAGATGAAGGGAAAGGATAGATAGTTAAAATTTTTTAAGAGGAAGGGAAGGGCTCTCTCCCATTATTTAAAAGGGACTAGGGTGGGAAAAAAGTTGGTTGGGAGATAACTTAAAATAAAAGAGGCACCTATTTTCAAAATAAAACCCCTATCCCCTATCTATTTTAAAGCTAAAGCGAAACATTAGATCATTTTCTACCAAGTCCTATCATATTGTTAATACACATATAAGATAACTCATAGGAATAGACTCAATTCAGTAGGTGGAATGCTGTCGATCTGGGGTTAGAGTCTTTCATTTTTCTGTTCAATTGGGAGGTTGCTTTCCGGCTCATTCTATTGGGTGCGATAAAAACTAGATGAAGTAAACCCTTTAAAACCCTCTCAATTTTAAAGGGGCCTGGGTGGGGAAGATACCATTAAACCTTCCCATTTTATCCTAAGAGTGCATATATGACATAACCTATCTGAAAGCTAAGCGTTCTTAACATAAACACCTATTTCCCCCTTAAAAAGTTTACCCTTTTAAAATAGAGGGTTGATACATTTTATTTTAAAGGGGAAGCTGAAGATATTTACTTTAAAAAGGTCGAGCTTATTTAAAAAAGAGCCCTCCCTTACCTTACCTTAAAATAGAGGGGGAGGGGAGAGGCTTCGGAAAGGTTAGTGCACCTCCATAAAAATGTTGGGTAGATTAAAATGAAGGGGCCCTATAATCCATGGGGCCTCTTGTCAGGGATCCAACTTCCAAGGACCTATCCCCTACCCCCACCCCACCCACACATTTAAAGGGCAAAGGCAAAGGCAAAGGTTTAAACATGAGGGGAGGGTTAGGAGTAGTTTCCAAATTCTGAAGGGGCATCCGAATAACGAGCAAGGTTTCTCTTTTGGGGTAAGGTTTCTATCTCGTTTATCAAAGGCAAGGTTTCTATCTTAATAAGGTAAGATTTCTATATTTCTATCTGGTGAAAGCTCATTATTTCCAAGTTGAGGGGATATTTATCGAGGGAAATATCTCTTTTCATATTTATCGAGGGAAATATCTCTTTTCATATTTATCGAGGGAAATATCTCTTTTCAAGGAGGGAAATGTCAATGATGGTTTTTATCTTGATTCTGATTTCTCTTCTTTTTAGTCGATGATGGTTTAGATTATGCCTTCGATTTGATTCGTTCTATTCCATTTGATTAAATTCTATTATTATTCATTTATATAAATCATAAATAGGAAGATTGTTAATCGATCATAAATGGGAATATCATTAATTCATAAATGGGACCATCGTTAATTTAATTTAATTAAAAGGAATATCATTAATCAAATTAAATGGAATAGGAATATCATTTAGATTGGGTTGAAGAACACACCCTGATTCAAGGGATCATATCTCTATGGCCATAAGATAAAAATATCCGGTTGCAACAAGCAGTAGTTCACATGCTCATTTCTATAAATGATTATTATTTCGGTTTTAGGGAATTCACATGCTCATATTTATGGCCATCAATAATGAGTATTATGGTTGTAGGGAGACAGTCCTCCCTCCTTTTAGAGGGAGGATAGGATCCCGATACTGCAAGGGAGCCTCGCCTCGGAAGGTGGGGTGAACGATATGGAGTGAAGGCCTAGTCCTCCTTTAAAAGGGTTAAGCCAAAACAGAGGCTATTGCAAGAGAATGACCTAAATAGAATTAGAGGGAATAGAAGGAAGGAATAGAAGGAATGGGAATAGAAGGGAATAGAAGGAATAGAATCAAATGAAAGGGAATAGAATCAAATGAAAGGGAATGAATAGAATCATTAAAGGGAATGAATAGAATCAAATTAAAGAGAATGAAGATAATCCAATTAAAGGTCAAGGATGGAATGAATAGAATCGAATTAAAGGGAATGAAGTCGAATCCCCGTTGCCTCCTTGAAAGAGAGATGTCCTGGGCCACTAGACGATAGGGGCCCGCCTATCATCATTCTATTCAAATCCCTATGAAATTGTCAACAGTATGAACAAAATTTCACTAATCTTTTCTAGGTTAGTAGTTTAATATTTTTCTTATTGTATTGTTCGTAAATTTTATTTATTTATTACAATAATAATGAATTCACCAACCAAAAGAGAGTTTGGTTATAGATACTAATAGAAAATTGTCACAGCCCCAAGGCATTGTTGTATATACCCATATGTTCCATTGAACCAGAAGGTTCAACCACGATTAAAAATATTGAGGAAATACCCCTTCTATCCATGTTACGCATTAATAAAGATAAATAATAAAGACAAACTGCATAGCGCTATTACCTAGGTGTTGTAGGTGAGTTGGAGAGGAGAGGGCAATCCTCCAAGGGAGGTCCCAGGTTCAAATCTCCACCCTACCAAAAAGCTGAATTGGGTATCCAAAATCCAATTGATAATGTTGGTGCGGGCAGGGTCGGGTGTGACTCCCGGGTGACTTTGACGGTGTAGAACCCCCTGTTTGTGGTCTCTCAGACCAAGGCGGCCCCGCAAGGGGTTTTTCACTTAAAAAAAAACTGCATAGCGCTATTAGATAGGGTTAGAAATCGATCAAAAGGGTCCTGATCCCATATTTGCTGGCATAGGACAGACCAGGATAGGGCACAACTTCTAAAAACTGGTTATGTGTCTTTACAAAATATCGGAAATGTAAATCTATATCTCAGATGTAAACAATCCCGCGCGTGGATTTTAGTGATGGACGGATGGGTTTTTAGGATAAGAGGATCCTCTCAACAGCCACGTGGGTTCAGTAATCTGATCAATTCAAAATAATCTTAATAATCTTACTCTTTTCACGTGGGTTCAGTAATGTGATCAATTCAAGATAATCTTAATAATCTTAATAATATTACTCTTTCCCTGCTAATTATGGGGTACAGATGTCACCCTTTTATGACCAGATTGAATAGCTAAATCAAATAATTAAATTAATAGGTTAATAGAACTAATTGATATGATCGGAACAGGATCGGTTCTGGAACAATCGATTATATCGATATCTATCAATATGTGTATTTCTGTGTGGACTCAATATGTTATTCATATATACTGGATATGTAGTAGACTCATCTATTCATAGTAAAATAAGCACAAGCCCTTTTAACTCAGTGGTAGAGTAACGCCATGGTAAGGCGTAAGTCATCGGTTCAAGCCCGATAAAGGGCTCCTTTAATGCTTCCTATAAAGAAGCTCTCGGTGTTTATTTTTCACTGGACAATAGTTGATTAAGACAAAAAACCTATGAGAGACAATCACCGACCCATCATGATCGGTGTTAGGTTCAACATTTGTTCCAACGGAATAGAGCACCTAATATCAATGAGAGCCGCTATAATGCTATCTATAGCATTAGTAATACTCTTTCTTCTTACTATAGGATGAGCAATAGCATAGGATTAGGTATAGTTTTCTTGATCTTCCTAATTTTAGGACATAGGACATAAAAGATTATGGATACCTGCTTAGAAATTGACAAAGTATTCTCACTTTTTGTATCCGAATTCTTCCGGGTCAAAAGAAGTAGAAAAGCAGGAGAAGTAAGTGAACCTGACCTATTGAGTTATGAATATATCAGCTATTCTGATATTTAAATTTGAGGGAGGTTTTGAAAGTGAACCTTCAATTCCATTGAATTCTCTGAAATTCATCGAAGGATTTAATATTTGGTTGTTGATTGAATACTCCGTCGAATGAATCGTTATGGTCTCTTTTCCCCAGAAAGATATGGATATGGAAGTCTGAATTACGGACAGAATCAAATTCCCTTTATCAATCCTTTCTCAATCATAGGTTGATTTCTATGTAGGGAATAGAATTGATATACAAATATGTAATTCGATTACGATGTGACAAACATTCTCATATGAATGTACCAAACATTTGACATTGGTGATTCCACCGGTAGAAAATGGATTGGAGTTAGGATATGGAAAAAGAAAAGAAAAGGTGAATGGAAAAGAAAGGAACTTTTATTTTTTTTCGGTGAATATTCCTTTTTCTTTCCGAATAGAAGAAAAAGAACGAATAGAGCTATTTTATTTAGCTCTATGAGTTAGAAGAAGATCTACTCCTTCTTGTTCCTATTCATTTGTATAAAAAAAGGTAGTAATAAAAAATTTACATAGAGATTGATGAGTGTTGCGAGGCCAAACAAGGTGAATGGTTTCCTATTTTTGTCACATGCCCGTGCATTTAATTATCAACCCAGGGAGCTTCGTAAACTTGCGAAGAGTCAGAATTAGGTTACTACAATACCACTGGAGGTGAATCTGCTAATCCTACATTTGGGGGGTGTTCTTGAAATGGTTGTCAATCATTCCCGCACTCCTCAATAAATTACGTAAGAAGAACAAAATTAAATCTATAGAAATAAATCATGTATACATTCCTAGAAATAAACCTACTGCAAATACTAGAACTAGTAAATTAATGAACATTTCTATGAAAGCAATAAACTAATTAAAATAAATAGAAAGAAATGGGGAAGAAATACTGGCTTGGAGTGGGCCCAGGCTCCAGCAGCTTCTTCCCGATCGAACACGCGCTTAGAACTTCTGGAACTAGAATATATTTATCAACGTATTACAATCTATCTTTTGCAATTCAAAATGGATCTTTATTAATTATTTCTATATATCTCTCTATATATTTTCAGAATGATCTGCGTGTGTTTATATAACACACCCATAGAACTTCTATTACGAAGTGGTTACAACAGTTGATTCTTCCCAGACTAAATTAGAACAGTCTGGCGAATGCAATCGACGTCTGGCATTCTGTTCTGAAGGCGGCGTGTTCATTCGGTTCATGCTTTGCCTGGCATCGGTAAGACATTTGGGTACATTAGGTGCTATCTCCAATTTAGCTCTACATGACACAGAGCTGGAACTGCACTAGTCGCTGCCATCCACGTCGTTCAACTCTGGTCAACGGGCAAAGAATCAGTGGCACCTTCCGGTTGTAGGGAGGTGCTTGCCTCTATTAGCGCCTTTCGGTTGTAGGGAGGCACTTACCCTCTATTAGTGCCTTTCGGCTATGGAGAGGCGCTTGCCTTTGGTTGGTGCCTTTCGGTTGTAGGGAGGCGCTTGCATTCAGACGATGCCTTCCGACTGCAGGGAGGCGCCTATGTTCAATCGACGCCTTTCGACTGCAGGGAGCGCTTGTATTCACTTGGCACCTTTCGACTGCAGGGAGGCGCCTATGTTCAATTGGTGCCTTCGACTACAGGGAGGCGCTTGTATTCACTTGGCGCCTTTTGACTGCAGGGAGGCACCTATGTTCAATTGGTGCCTTTCGGTTGCAGGGAGGTGCCTATGTTCTCTTCATTGACTCTCGATGAAATAAAGTGCCAGGTCCATCAAAAGGACCTCGACTGTTCCAAATCTAACTAAATCAACTGCAATTCCACAAAACATACTAAAAGCACACAAATTAGATAACATGCATAATTATATCAAATATCTATATAATCATTTATAAAAGTACGCAATCCTTATTATACAGCCACATATTGATCAAAGAAATATGTACAAAATATGAGCATTTTTGGTGCTCATCATCCCCCCATGCCTAACATATGCCATGCCCTCATGGCATCCAAACTGCAGGTAGCCCTCTGAATTTTCATCGTCGCCATCTCTTGGAGGATTCGGCTGCCCCTGTGGCCCGAGTCTGTATTTTCATGTCGGCATGTGAAGGTGTGGTTCACCTCTGCCTATGGGAAACTGTGGCTGTTAATTGTCCCCTTCTTGTTCTGGCCGCTACTGGTGGTGGTCTAGCCAGCGTTGTTCCTGTTGATTGAAATGCAGCTTCGACAGCTTGCCAGAGGTCATCGTCTGGAGGTTTGACCACTGCCAGAGGGATATCCGAGTTATCCTCTCTAGAAGGCACTACTTGGGCCTTGTATAATCCGACCACTTCAGGGGTAAGCCCTGCATTCTCCTTTGCAATTGTAGCGGCCTCCAATTGTGGGCCATATACTCCCCACCATTCCAAGTACCTCCTCATCATGGAAGGCCGCCCTCGGGATGAACCATAGATGTCCCAAAATTGGTTGTCTTCTGTTGGATTGACGCAGATGCCAGAATCTCCTTTTATCCTCGAGGATGCCTTCCTGGCCGCCTTGGCTGCTTTCATTTCGTTGCGCAGCCGCTCGAAATATTTTTGCCTTTCGGCGAATGGCTACATGTCCCATTTGTCCTCCTCTGACTCGGTGAAGGTCACTTTCACCTTCTGTCGAGCCGTCCTGGGCCTCTTTGCCTTGGCCTCTACAAAAAATGTGGCAGCTTGGATAGGGGTCTCTTCTTTCTCTTTTGGGGACTTCTCTTCACTCCGAAGGATCGGCTGTGCCGCTATCTTCGAGGGTGATCCTTTATCCTCCTATCTTCCTGGTGTCGACCCCTCAGGCTCTTCTCCCTCTTCAGGCCTGGGGAGGTCCTCTATATCCTCTGGTATTATGCGCTCTTCGGAGGCCTTCGTCCTGCTCTGTGTCACTCAGGACAATGACAGGGGGCATCGTAGGACTTCTTTCCTTTTCACCCCTAAAAATAGAGGAATCCTCCCCTACCTCCGGGCTGCTCTGTTGGGCATCCGATCGAATCTCCCTCGAAGAGAATACTCGTTCGACGGATGTGGGAGAGTTCATCGGCACTTCTTCTACCCAATCAGTCTGAGTGGACGCCTCCTATCTTGCTATTCTTCTATCCTAAAGTATTTGATTTTCCTCCTGTAACTGTCAAACCAGCTGCTCAAGCTGAGCAATTCATCTATCCTTTTCCTCCAATTCCTTTTGATGCTGGTTCTAGCAATCTTCCAAAATTTGTTGTGCCATCCAGCAATCGGTTTGCCATTCGAGCACCTCCTCCAAGGCCGCATTGATCTGGTCGTTGCTCCCAAAAGTTCCCTCATTTTGTGGGCTCTAGTTTGTTAATTCTCAAAGGGTTTGGGCGGCAACGTCTATCTCTGTGTCACTCTGTTCTTCCTCTATCGAGAGGAATCACCGTAGACGTTTCCTCCTGGGAATTGGTTTGTCCTCACCACCAGCGAGTGGCACTCCTTCCTCCTCATACTTGGGCACTGGGGAATGCCCTCTATCCTTTATGTCTATGAGCATTGGTGACTGCTCTGCTCCTCTTGGAAATTTACCCCCTCTGATCCCATCTGTGTCACTGGGTTCATTCTTCTTGATCGCATGGTTCTTGGACCTTCCTCCCATGGCACCTTTTGTTGCTATATATTTTTTTTGTCCTTCCTTCTTCAGGAAGGTGCCTTCTTATAGAAAAGATGCCTAACCCTAGCAGTTATGGAAGGCGCCCTCTCATTGGCATGCATTTTTGGCTATGGGGGGTACGATCTCTATGACAGCTGTATTTTTTGGTACTACATATTTATAAACAATTATATAAAAGATTTGATTTAATATGCATGTACCTGATTCGACATTCCAGTTGTCGTGGTAGCCATTGATTTGCTGACTTGTGACATGAGGGAGGGGTATTTGATATCGCTTATTCGTGTGATGCTTTGTTCCACTCGAGGCATCTGGTAGATGTAAATGTTGCATGCGGGAGGCATTCTTTGGTACCTTCCCCATGTGGATGGTGTCCTTGTAGCACCTTTCCAACGTTGTCGGTGCTCTTCTTCGAACGAATGCACCTTTCGGTGCCTTTTGATTGGTGGGAGGCACTTTTGCCTGCATGCGTCTTCCCAATGTGGGGGGGCCTCCTGGTGCACCTTCTCAATGTTGGAAGGCGTTCATCTTGATGAATGCGCCTTCCTGATGTTGGAAGGCATATTCGGCTGGATGAATGCGCCTTCTTGATGTTGGAAGGCGTATTTGGATGAATGTGCCTTCTTGATGTTGGAAGGCGTATTCGACTAGCTTTTTTTTTGGCGCCTTCCTGCCACGGAAGGCACCTATTATATATATATATTTAGATGTGTGCATTTTGGATGCAATAAGGCACCTTCTTCTAGATGGGAACCTTCTGACTGTAGTAAGGCACCTTCTTCTGGATGGGCGCCTTCTGACTGTAGTAAGGCACCTTCTTCTGGACAGGCGCCTTCTGACTATAGTAAGGCACCTTCTTTTGGACGGGCGTAGTAAGGCGCCTTCTTCTGGATGGGCGCCTTCTGACTGTAGTAAGGCGCCTTCTTCTGGATGGGCACCTTCTGACTGTAGTAAGGCACCTTCTTCTAGATGGGTGCCTTCTGACTGCAGTAAGGTGCCTTCTTCTGGTTGGGTGCCTTCTGACTGCAGTAAGGCACCTTCTTCTAGACTCGGTGAATCGACTGGAAAAAGGGTGATCAAACCTTCCCAATTTTTCATGCTGCCCAGATTGTATCTATGAGCCGTTTCAGAATGCTGAGTCGAATCAGGCCTAGTTTCCCAGATACCTATCCCTTGTGCTGTCAGGTCCCCACCTACAAAAAGCAACCAAAAAATAAAGGAAAATAAAGGTAGTTAGACACGTTCCGTGCCTGTTAGGCCCTAGATTAGGATGCCTACAGCTTGCATGCGGGCGTCGTCCCTGCAAAAACACACATTAAAAAAACTATAACTAACTAAAAAAATTGGGTGAGCACTTTCATGCCCACCATTTCACCTGTGAGAGTTCGGTCCAGATCTAGCAAGATGGGGTCTCCCCCATGCCTACTCTGGATTCCACCTGTAATGTTTCAGACGTATTATAGGGGCATAGTCGGTGGCCATTGACTGTGAACATGGTGTTGCTATCATCAATTGTCTTAATGCACACCGCCCCATTCCTAATGAGCTCTGCCACCTCATACGGCCCCATCCACCTCTGCATAAGTTTGCCCTTCCTTTCCTGGAATCGAGAATCGTACAACAGTACCCATTCCCCTACCTGGAACTTCTTCAGCTTGATGTGGTTATCATGCCACTTCTTTCTCTGCTTCTGTATAATCTCTGTCCTCTGCAAAGCATCCAGTCGGATTTCGTCCAGCTGATCTAGCTGGCGAATCCTCTATTTTTGAGCTTCGTCCAAGCTCAAATTTAATTCTGAAGCCGTCCTCAGAGTTTTGATTTTGAACTCGATGGGCATCATCGCATTTTTTCCATAGACCAGTTGGAAAGGTGTGCATCCTATGGTGGATTTCCACGTGGTGTTGTATGCCCAAACTACCTCCGACAACCGTGTGGCCCAATATTTCTTGTGTTGCTGCACGGTTTTGGTCAGGATGTTTTCTATCTCCCTGTTTGTCACTTCTACTTGCCCATTTGCCTACGGATGGTAGGGCATGGTTTTATTGTGCCAAACTCTATACTGCTCCATCAGCTCCTCAATCAATTTGGAGGTGAATTGGGGCCCTTGGTCTGTTGTTATCTCCCGAGGAACCCCAAATCATGTGAAAATATGGGCAAATAAGAAATCGGCGACCGTTCTTTCCTTTGAGTCCCTTAATGCCTGCACTTCCACCCATTTGGTGACGTAATCCGTGCAGACCAAAATAAACCTCCTTCCCATCGAAGGTGGATTAAATGGTCCCACAAAGTCCATGCCCCATTTATCGAAAGGTTCCAGGTGTACCTGGGGCTGCAGGGGCATTTCATCTCGATGGGTTGGTCTACCCATCCTCTGGCACTCGTCACACTTGCTGGTATATGCTGTCGTGTCCTTGAACAGAGTGGGCCAAAAATACCCAGCCTACAGGATTTTGTAGGTAGTTCATTTCCCTACAAAGTGTCCTCTGCATGGCTCATCGTGACATGCCTTGAGCACTTCTGAAAACTCCTATTCTGCTACGCATCTTCTTATAATTTGGTCCCGTCCTATTTTAAATAGGAGACCATCCATCCAAAGGAATGATGCGCTCTTCTCTATGACCGCCTGCTTTTCTCGGTAGGAGAGAGCAGGTGAGGTCCTTCCGGTGGCCAAGTAATTGGCTATGTCTGCATACCACGGAGTTTGTTCACTAATAGCGAACAGATGTTCGTCCGGAAACTGATCTTCCACTGCTTGATGATCTGCTGGTATCAATCTGGACAAAAAATCTGCCACGACATTGTCCTTGCCTAGTTTATCGACTATAGTGATGTCAAATTCCTACAATAGCAACAACCATCTGATAATTCTACCACCAATGGCCGGCTTGCTCATCAGATACCTGATAGCCGCATGGTCCGTATGGATGAAGACCTTGTATCCCGTTATATAGTGGCAGAATTTGTTTATTGCATGGACAACTACGAGGAATTCTTTTTCTGTCACTGTATAGTTGAGCTCTGCTCCCGCCAAGTTTTTACTGACATAATAGATGGCATAGAATTCTTCATCGTATTTCTGCCCAAGGACTGCTCCGATTGCCTTTGTTAGATGCATCGCAGTAAATATGGAACGGTATGGCCCAATTCGGTCCTCTCAAGACCGGTGCAGATATCAATTTTTCTTTTAGCAATTGGAACGCTTCTTCGCAATCTCCCGTCCAATTGAACTCTACGTCCTTAGAAAGTAGGGTGTGCAGTGGTTTGGCAATCTTACTAAATTTGGCGATAAATCACCGATAGTACCCAACTGATCCAAGGAAACTTCTTACCTCCTTCTGCATTCTGGGGCTAGGTAGGTCTCTGATGACCTCGATCTTCCTCTTGTCTACTTTTATTCCTTCTGCAGAGAGGTGGTGTCCCAACACGATGCCTTCTTGCATCATCATAAAACATTTTTCATTACTTAGGGACAAATGATTTTCCTTGCTCCTGTCGAGCACTCTTTCCAGATTTGTCATTGCCTCCTCGAAGGTTTCTCCATAGGCGGTGAAGTCGTCCATGTATACTTCCACCCCGTCTCCTATCATATCAGAGAATATGCTAAGCACCGCCCTTTGAAAGGTGGCCGGTGCGTTGCACAGTCCAAAAGGCAATACCTTATAGGCAAACGTTCCCCATGGATAGGTGAACATTGTTTTATCTTGATCTTCTTCCCCTATCTGGATCTGGTTGTAACCACTGAAACCATCCAGAAAGGAGAAGTATTTTCTTCCTGAGAGTGTGTCCAAGACCTGATCGATGAACGGGAGCGGGAAGTGGTCTTTCTTAGTCGCCTTGTTCAACGCCCGGTAGTCCACGTAGATCTGCCATTTCCCGTTCTTTTTGGGGACCACCACTAATGGTGATACCCATTCACTATCAGAAATCGGATATATGAATTTGGCAGCCAGAAGTTTGTGCAGTTCTTCTCTGACAATGTCTTTCATTGCTGGGTTCATCCTTCTCTGTGGCTGTCGACTAGGAGTTGCCTGGTCATCTAAATAAATCTGATGGGTACATATTTTTGGGCTGATGCCGTGCATATCTGCGTAGTCCCATGCAAATGCTTGCTGGTGTTTTACCAGAAGCTCTTCCAATTTTTCTAGCTGTGTGGGTGTCAACCTGCTATTGACGTTTAATGTCCTCCCTGGCCCAACGTGTATTTGTTGGATGTGCTGATCTTGGGCGCCAGTCAACGATGATCCAGGTGTGGGGGTGGATGATTCTCCATGGAGAAACTCCATGATAGCACCATCCTCGTCCTCTTCTGCCACCTCCTCCAAGGTCATCATCGGCTGGATTATGGACAACTCCGTAGTTCCATGCTCGGTGATCCTGGGTTCTTCTATCGAGTCCATAGACTGAGCTGGCGGTGAAATGGTCAGCCTTTTGACATTTTTCCCATTGGAGATGGTCATTAGCCCATCTCGACAGCTGATGTAAGCATCAGCTGTTGCCAGCCATGGCCTCCCTAAAATGAGCGGGTAACCGCCCTGCCTGGTCTTGGTTTGCAAAACTAAAAAATCGGTTGGATATTCCCATGCACTGACTGTTACGATCACATCTTCCAACATCCCTTTCAATGATACGGTTGATCGATCGACTAACTACAACACTGTCATGGTTGGCTTCAGGTTTGTGAGCCGTAGCCTCTGCATGGTCTCTTGAGGCATCACGTTGATGGCTGCCCCGAGGTCAACCAATGTGTTGGACAGGGAATGTCCTCCAATTTTTACGGTCAGCACTGGGCTGCCTGGATCTGCATACTTCGGATGATGTGTTCTACCCATCATTAGATCTGCCAGTTTACCCATGACGTTGATAGTCTGGGTAGCTTTTCATCCCGGTCT
This sequence comes from Wollemia nobilis, assembly GCA_028583015.1. NCBI lineage: Eukaryota > Viridiplantae > Streptophyta > Pinopsida > Araucariales > Araucariaceae > Wollemia > Wollemia nobilis. Next base: position 142,329 of record JAQPPZ010017271.1, on the reverse strand, counting down.
CCTTAGACACATTTCTCTAATTGCCTTGGTGTAAATGGGGACATCTCGAATTGCTTGAAATAATGGGATTGTCACCATGAGATTCTTCAAGCTCGACAAGATGTCAAATTTTGGCTGTGTTGTTTTTCTTTGTTCCTGTAGTGGCTAGGAAATGGAGCCTCCGCTCTCTCAAGTGCTTTTCCCTCTTCTACCAGAGGTGTCTCCTCTATTTCTTCCTCCTCTTCTACCAGTGGAGGTGTCTCTACTATTTCTTCCTCCTCTTCTACCAGAGGTGGAGTCTCTACTCCTAGCTGCCTACCTGATCTAAGCTGAATATTGTACATATGATACATCTCACCTTCTACATTGTATGCCGACTGATTTACTCTGTTGTTTGGGTTTGCTATCGGTTGTGTTGGTAGCTGCGTAGGTCTCGCTACTGGAAATGCTTTGGTAAGTTCTGTTGAATGTGAGCAGGAGCTGCATTCTATGGAGTCTGATTCCATGCATTGTGGCCTCTCCACTACTGCCCAGGATATGGATATGGCATCCATGGCTACTAATTTGGGAATGTTGCTGGGGGTGCGTTCGTCCAGGGTGATGGTCCCCACCACCCCATATTAGGTGGTTGAGGGGGTCCTTGGTGCATGTATGACCCTCCCCCATATGATGGCATTTCGATTGGTATATTCCCCATGGGGGGCTATGGCCAACTCTTCCTATTGCCTATGAAGTAGGCCTCCGTGCTCTCAGCCGCTTCCTGGTTACTGGGCAGTTGTGGGCACAATCGAGTTTTATGATTCAGCCTGCAAACTATGCATACTCTGACCTTGTTTTTGGGCATGCATTCTTTGCATGCCTTCCTCTACATTTTGGGTAGAAATAGGCTAATGCTACATCATTTTCTTGTTTCTTCTTTTCTAACAGTAGCGTATCCATCTGCAGTGCTAGAGATGAGAGCATTTCACTCTTCAAATCCTCCAGCATGTTGCCTATTTTTGTTTTGGTGACTGAAGCAGTCGCCTTCATGGTCCTGGGGTGATTTTGCCTCACCTTCTTGAGTAGTTCCAGCATAATTTTCGGATGTCGTCCATAGCATGCTGATAGACATCACCTCCAGAGATCATGTTGAGAGCCTCCAGTGACTCATTGGTAAGTCCCCTCAAGAAGATGCTTTTGAGGGACTTATCAGATAGCTTCGAGTGAGGGGACCGTTGAAGATTAAAGCTGAATCTCTCCCAATACTCCTTGAGAGACTCATCTTCTCTTTGTGTCATGCTCAGGACCTCCTCCCTGGAGTCTCTTGCTCTCCCAAAATCTTGATATTGCTCTAAAAAGAGCTTCTTCATCTGGTCCCAGGTGGTGATGTGTTTGTCTCCCAGACCGATGAACCATCGTAGAGCTGCATCGTCTAATGTAGAAGGAAATAATTTCAACTTCTGTGCATTTGATTTGTAATCCACAGACCTGCACAAAACATCAAACTTGAATAAAAATAGGTCAGGGTCCTCAGTCGGGTGTCCTCTGAAGGACGGGAGGTGAGCAGGGGATATGTTTTTCATTTTGGTATCTCCTACTCCCTCCTCTATTGGGAAACTAAAGCCAGATGAGACTTCATCGTTATCTACCATTTTTTTAGGAAATGTGGTTTCTAATGCAGCGTTTATGGCCTTTCGGTCGTTTAAAACTTTTTGAGTCAATGCTCTAAGGTTGTCTGGTGAGATCGTCTGATCCTCCACAACCTTCCACAATAGGGCTTCCTCTAGAGGAGTCCTATTAAATAGGGGATTTATGATGATTCGTTCTTCCCCTTGTTGATGGGATGAGGTGGCACTTTGCACAAAGTGCGGTTCCTCACTCCAATGGACTGCTGGTAGGTCGGGCGAGTCTAACTCAAATCCAAAATGCTCGGCTGACTCAGGTCCTGATGGATTAGTTCTTATAAAGCGACCGTCAGGTCCTCTTCTTCTCGAAGAACTCATACAAGGTCAGATGAAGGTTTTAGGGTATTGTAAGTAATCTAATTAAGATGCTTCCCGGCAACGGCACCAAAATGTTGCGGGCCAAACAAGGTGAATGGTTTCCTATTTTTGTCACATGCCCGTGCATTTAATTATCAACCCAGGGAGCTTCGTAAACTTGCGAAGAGTCAGAATTAGGTTACTACAATACCACTGGAGGTGAATCTGCTAATCCTACATTTGGGGGGTGTTCTTGAGATGGTTGTCAATCATTCCCACACTCCTCAATAAATTACGTAAGAAGAACAAAATTAAATCTACAGAAATAAATCATGTATACATTCTGAAATAAACCTACTGCAAAATACTAGAACTAGTAAATTAATGAACGTTTCTATGAAAGCAATAAAATGATAAATAAATAGAAATAAATGGGGAAGAAATACTGGCTTGGAGTGGGCCTAGGCTCTAGCAGCTTCTTCTCGATCGAACACACGCTTAGAACTTCTAGAACTGTAATATATTTATCAACGTATTACAATCTATCTTCTACAATTCAAAATGGATCTTTATTAATTATTTCTATATATCTCTCTATATATTTTTAGAATGATCTGCGTGTGTTTATATAACACACCCGTAGAACTTCTATTATAGAAGTGGTTACAATAGTCGATTCTTCCTAGACTAAATTAGAATAGTCTGGCGAATGCAATCGACGTCTGGCATTCTGTTCTGAAGGCGGCATGTTCGTTCGATTTGTGCTTTGCCTGGCATCGATAAGACATTTGGGTACGTTAGGTGCTATCTCCAATTTAGCTCTGCATGATGCAGAGCTAGAACTGCACCAACCATTGTCGTCCACATCGTTCAACTCTGGTCAACAGGCAAAGAATCAGTGGCGCCTTTCGGTTGTAGGGAGGTGCCTGCCTCTATTAGCGCCTTCTGGTTGTAGGGAGGTGCTTACCCTCTATTAGCACCTTTCGGCTATGGAGAGGTGCTTGCCTTTGGTTGGCACCTTTCGGTTGCAGGGAGGCACTTGCATTCAGATGATGCCTTTCGACTGCAGGGAGGCGCCTATGTTCAATCGACGCCTTTCGACTGCAGGGATGCTCTTGTATTCACTTGGTGCCTTCCGACTGTAGGGAGGCACCTATGTTCAATTGGCACCTTTCGACTGTAGGGAGGCACTTGTATTCACTTGGTGCCTTTTGACTACAGGGAGGTGCCTATGTTCAATTGGTGCCTTTCGATTGCAGGGAGGTGCCTATGTTCTCTTCATTGACCCCCGATGAAATAAAGTGCCAGGTCCATCAAAAGGACCTCGACTATTCCAAATCTAACTAAATCAACTGCAATTCCACAAAACATACTAAAAGCACACAAATTAGATAACACGCATAATTATATCAAATATCTATATAATCATTCATAAAAGTACGCAATCCTTATTATACAACCGCATATTGATCAAAGAAATATGTACAAAATATGAGCATTTCTGGTGCTCATCAATGAGATCGATAGAAAAACTCCTATTGATTTTATTGATCTTGGAGGAGATTCCAGAATGAATTAAAAATATTGAATGGAATAAATATTGTGAATAGAATCTGGTGAAGAACTAGGAGGAAGAAAAAAGCTCACCCGCCTTCCCGGAAGTTGTTCCGTTGATGATATTCTATTCAAAAGGTTATTTGAGGATCATAGAGAAACTGAATATAAAAACTTCGGGTTATCATGCATTTACCCATATTGGATTGGTTGGTTCAGCAAAAATATTTGTGCCAATAATAAATCTTATTCAATTTGTTGAAAGGGATGATGGATGAAAATTTGTCCGTAGATGGACAAATCATCGTATACCTTTTGATTCTATTAGATAGGATGCTCAGAAATGGTCGAAATAGTTAAATAGGAGGATTACTATGACTATAGCCCTTGGAAAGTCTTCCAAAGAAGAAAAAACTTTATTTGATACTATGGATGACTGGCTACGCAGAGACCGTTTTGTTTTTGTGGGTTGGTCCGGTCTATTGCTTTTTCCTTGTGCATATTTTGCCCTAGGTGGATGGTTTACGGGTACAACCTTTGTGACTTCATGGTATACTCACGGATTGGCCAGTTCCTATTTGGAAGGTTGTAATTTTTTAACTGCTGCAGTTTCTACTCCAGCTAATAGTTTAGCACATTCTTTGCTGCTATTATGGGGTCCTGAAGCACAAGGAGATTTTACTCGTTGGTGCCAATTAGGTGGTCTATGGACTTTCGTTGCTCTTCATGGTGCTTTTGGTCTAATAGGTTTCATGTTACGCCAATTTGAACTTGCTCGATCTGTACAATTGCGACCTTATAATGCAATTGCGTTCTCTGCTCCGATTGCTGTTTTTGTTTCTGTATTCTTGATCTATCCATTAGGTCAGTCTGGTTGGTTTTTCGCACCTAGTTTTGGTGTAGCAGCTATTTTCCGATTTATCCTCTTTTTTCAAGGTTTTCATAATTGGACCTTGAATCCTTTTCATATGATGGGAGTTGCCGGAGTATTGGGTGCTGCTCTTCTATGCGCTATTCATGGTGCTACCGTGGAAAATACTTTATTTGAAGACGGTGATGGTGCAAATACGTTCCGTGCTTTTAACCCTACTCAAGCTGAAGAGACTTATTCCATGGTTACTGCTAACCGTTTCTGGTCCCAAATATTTGGAGTTGCTTTTTCCAATAAACGTTGGTTACATTTCTTCATGTTATTTGTGCCAGTGACCGGTTTATGGATGAGCGCCATTGGAGTGGTTGGTCTAGCTCTAAACTTACGTGCCTATGACTTTGTTTCCCAGGAGATCCGTGCAGCAGAAGATCCTGAATAATTGAATTTCTACACCTCGCCATATTTTCTTTAACTTTTTTGGTATTCGTGCTTGGATGGCGGCTCAGGATCAGCCTCATGAAAACCTTATATTCCCTGAGGAGGTTCTACCCCGTGGAAACGCTCTTTAATGGAACTCATATCTATAATATAGGGGTAGCTGGTCATGATCGAGAAAGCACTGGGAGAGCTTGGTGGATCGACCCGACTTATAAATTTATCGGGTAAATTATGACCTTGGGGTTACATTTTTTTATAAGGCTCATGCCGGATTAATTGTATTCTGGGCCGGAGCAATGAACCTATTTGAAGTGGCTCATTTTGTACCGGAAAAGCCTATGTATGAACAAGGATTGATTTTACTTCCCCATCTAGCCACTCTAGGATGGGGAGTCGGTCCTGGTGGGGAAATTGTGGACACTTTTCCATACTTTGTATCCGGAGTACTTCACTTAATTTCTTCTGCAGTTTTAGGTTTTGGTGGTATTTATCATGCACTCATCGGACCTGAAACTTTGGAAGAATCTTTTCCATTTTTTGGTTATGTATGGAAAGATAGGAACAAAATGACCACAATTTTGGGTATTCACCTAATCTTGCTAGGTGTTGGTGCTTTTCTTCTAGTGTTCAAGGCTTTGTATTTTGGCGGTGTATATGATACTTGGGCTCCCGGCGGTGGAGATGTAAGAAAAATTACGAACTTAACTCTTAACCCAAGTGCTATATTTGGTTATTTACTTAAGTCCCCTTTTGGAGGAGAGGGATGGATTGTTAGCGTAGACAATCTAGAAGATATAATTGGAGGACATGTATGGTTAGGTTCCATTTGTATGGGCTCTTCACTTAAAAGTTTGTATGGTCCGGAGAAGCTTACTTGTCCTATAGTTTAGCGGCTCTCTCTGTCTTTGGTTTCATTGCTTGTTGTTTTGTCTGGTTTAACAATACAGCTTATCCTAGCGAATTCTATGGACCTACCGGCCCAGAAGCCTCTCAAGCTCAAGCATTTACTTTTCTAGTTAGAGATCAACGTCTTGGAGCTAGTGTGGGGTCTGCCCAAGGGCCTACTGGTTTAGGTAAATATCTTATGCGTTCTCCTACTGGAGAAATCATCTTTGGAGGGGAAACAATGCGTTTTTGGGATCTCCGTGCCCCCTGGTTAGAACCATTAAGAGGCCCCCCTTTAAAATAGAGAGGCTTTGACTTGAGTAAGATTGAAAGGGACATACAACCTTGGCAAGAACAACTAAAGGCAAAATATATGACTCATGCTCCTTTAGGTTCTTTAAACTCCGTGGGTGGTGTAGCTACCGAGATTAATGCGGTGAATTATGTATCCCCCTCCTATATAAGGTTAGACACCTCTCATTTCATTCTAGGATTTTTACCTATTGTTTGTACAGAGGGGGTAATTCGTGGCCCCATTAGGAATAGAGGGGGAAGGGTAAAACCTTTTAAAACCAGCTGTAGCAGGTCTCTATTTTCAAAGGGGAAAGGAATTGATTATGATTTTGAACCCATCATTTCATTAAAATAGAGAGCTCCTCTTAATTAAACAAGAGAGAAAACTAGATGGAATTAAAATTGATCCAATTGAATTACGTTTCCCCTCTCCCCGACCCTAGCTATTTCAAAGGGCAAAAGGCAAAAATGGACAGGCGAGATAGCGGTATCATTCGCCTTAAAGAGCCCTTCTAACTGAATCCTTCCTTGTGGCTCAGCTATACTTGGCTATCTAGATCTATTATCTAGATCTAGATCTAGATAGCCGAGCGAGCCTTTTTTGGTACCGAACTCATAAATGTAATTGTTCAATGGACAAAAGGAGAGAGAGGGATTCGAACCCTCGATAGTTTAACTATACCGGTTTTCAAGACCGGAGCCATCAACCACTCGGCCATCTCTCCCGGACGAAGACAACTTCTATTTTATCCCTTTAGATAATACCTGACCATCGGGCTCAATAATGAGCCTAGATGCATATATCTAGGCATGCATATGATATGCACATATTCAATCACATAAACATAGGTACATATCTATGCTTACATATGCATACATATACATCTTGTAATAAATTTTCATTATGTATGGGAAAAATACATGAATCTCTTTCCCTCTTCTCTCCCACTCAAATAGAAATTGGATAGAAAAAAAAATATTTTTTAAACTCGATGAATTTATGATCAAATCAAATCCGTAGTGCAATTGGTTATAAATTGACCGGATAGGGATCAGATGGTATAGTCTATTGAATCTGTTGGAAGCTTTTAAGATCACAACCATGACTATTGCTTTCCAATCGTCTGTATTTGCATTAATTGCAATTTCATTTCTCCTAGTGATTGGTGTACCTGTCGCACTTGCCTCTCCTAATGGTTGGTCAAGTAGCAAAAATGTTTTATTTTCGGGTGTATCATTATGGATTGGATTAGTCTTTTTAGTAGGTATCCTTAATTCTTTCATATCTTAGATATGCTCTAGATCTTTTTGTGAAAATCTCTCCCCCCCCCTCCCCGAAGGAGATTATAGTTCGGAAGGGTATTTCCGACAAGTCCCAAGAAACCAAAAGAAAGTGCTCAGGGGAGGGGTTATTTCAATGATGAAATAATGAAAATTTCGTTATTTCATAAAATAGATCTGCGTACAAATATATGGCATAATATATATATATATTATGCCAAGAACGAGTCAAATGCGGGTATGGTTGAATGGTAAAATTTCTCTTTGCCAGGGAGAAGATGCGGGTTCGATCCCCGCTACCCGCCCATCCGAAGGATGGAATAGAGCCAGGAATAGTTATGGGTTTGGCCGTAACTTTTTCTTACCTGTCATTCCATTCTCAAATGACAGAGTCATCCTCTTTGGGCAAGAAAAATTTCCCTCTAAAAAATGGAGACTTCAATGCCAAGATGTCAGTGAATGACCAAGAGGGAGGCCTAAATCATCTCAGTGAGAAGGACAAACTCCTGATTGTCCAAGCTAATAATTTAAATCTGATTGACATTCCACCTCCAGGATGTGGTACTACTTGGACCAATAAAAGGAAAGGAGACCAAGCAATAAAATCAAGATTAGATAGGATATTGATAGAGGAAGAAATTCACCAGTTATGGAGTTGTCATTCAGAAATCATAAACCTGTTATCTTCCGACCATTTCTCGGTATGTCTAAATATCACAAATAAAATACCCCAGTCCAAAAATCGCCCCTTCAAATTTGAGAACTTTTGGCTTCTAAACCAGGAATTACCAGAGTTAGTTCAACAATGGTGGCAACAAGGGAAACCAACATTTGGAAAGGCACAATTTCAGCTACACTCCAGATTGAAATATATCAAATATAAATTGAAAAACTGGAGCAAATTCCAAAGATCATATTTTCAGCAACAAAGAGTAGAGCTAGTTGAGAGAATGCAAGGAGTTGCAGAAAGAATTCATTCGAAACCCCTTTTAGAGGAATTACTCTCCCATGAAAAGATCTTAATGCAGGAGGAAGAGGAGCTAGATAAGAAAGAAGAAACCTATTGGAAGCAGAGATCTAGAATTACTTGGCTTCAAGAAGGAGATAGGAATACAAAGTTCTTTCACCAGTCAGCCACAACTAGGAAACACTATAACCGGATTGATGCTTTAACAAATGTAGAAGGACTCCTAGAAACCACCACTTTAGGTATGCAAAAAGCAGCTAATGAGTATTTCTCCACTTTGTTTACTACAGATTCACATCTGTCAAAACAATCCTAGGAGGAAATCTTGGGAAGTATCCCCAGATTAGTCTCTCAAGAGCAGAATGAGGAGCTTATGAAAGAGATCAAAGAAGAAGAGGTGAAAGAAACAATCTTCTCCATGCAATCAGGAAAGGCCCCAGGTCCTGATGGATTACCAATAGAATTTTTTTGGGATATTATAGGAGAAGATATAACTAGAGCAGTAGAAGAAGCCAGATCCAGTGGTAGGATTCTCAAATCCCTCAACCATACTTTTCTAGCTTTGATTCCAAAGGGAGGAGATATGGAGAATCTAACCAATTACAGACCAATAGCCCTCTGCAATGTGATCTACAAGATCATCACCAAGGTAATAGCCAACAGACTAAAAGCTATATTACCAAATATCATATCTCCTGAACAAGGGGGATTTGTGCAGGGCAGACAAATATTATATGGGATTGTAATAGCACAAGAAACTATACATCATATGGGCCAAAGAAAGAACAAAGGAATGTTCCTAAAGTTAGATCTATCCAAGGCCTATGACAGAGTGAGTTGGGAATTTCTGGATCAAATTTTGCAAAGATTTGGATTCCAAAAATATTGGATCAACTGGATACTTGAATGCATCTCCACAGTCTCCTTTTCAATGCTCATCAATGGAACCCCCTCCCCACTATTCAAGGCCAGCAGAGGAATTAGACAAGGAGATCCTCTCTCTCCATATTTGTTCATTATTTTTGCAGAAGGACTGGGAAGACTCATACAAAAGAAAAAAGCAGAGAACAACATTACAAGAATTCAAATAAATAGAGATATAGCTATCACTCATCTACAATTCATAGATGACATATGACAACCATGATACAGGTAATTTCATGTTAATGCTATTGATCTCTTTCTTATGGAATACGGGGGTAGAGCACCTCACCCCACCCCACCCCCACCATTTAAAAGGCAAAGAGGAAGAGGAAGAGGAAGAGGAGGAGGAAGAGGAAGAGGGAGCTATCGTGGTATCTTGATCGATCCCATGAACCATCCACTCATCACCCTTGTGGGAAGTGGTGAAGAAGCTTTGAAGATTCAATAACCCCTCTTATTTTTATGAGTGAAGGAGAGAATGACTTATGTGTGAGTCGTGTGCGGTGAGAATTACATGTGCATATACTGGGATCCCATTCGCTATGATCCACATACATCTACTAGAATTTACCCAAAATGGAGAGAGGCGATCCTCTCTATTTTAAAGGTTGATGAGATAGTGACTTATTCTCTTTTTCCTTCTATTTTTGGAGGGGAATGGTAATCTATATAATGAGAATGAAATGTCACCGTTGAGGGCTTCATTAGCTTGATCGGGTGAGAGAGTTTTCAATTTTAAGCACTCGTCAGATTGAATGGAGAAAGTCAGGCCTGTCTCAGTCCCAGTGTGATCCAAAAATACCAGCTCATGATTATGTCTAAGCTTCCTTCCCCACTACAATTTGCCCCCTATTCCTGTGCCTGAAGGAATTCCCCGCCTTACTCCAATATACCGGTCCCCAAGGCTTTAAAGTTTAAGTAAATTTGGACTTGATCATTGTAACCAATCGTTATTACATATGAGAGGAACTAACCTCTAAAAAACCCAACATATATAATTGGCACATTATCTAAAGAAAAGAGACTTGTCCAAATGAAGTGGATATGGGAGATCACAAACGTGTTTTTAAGGTGTGGGAGCTTAAAATGGCAAAGGGCCCTCTCACCACCCCCACCATTTCAATTTAAATTTTAATTTAAAAGGGCGATAAGCAAGGATTATGGATAGAGGGCGATTGAGGGAATCCTAAAGGCCTTGGTGGCATGGGTGGGGGCTTAGGGTTGCGAAAGGCTAAGGTGCCTCACATATGGGTAGCAAGAGGGCTCTTATAGCGGGGGTTGAATGGTATGCATATGGGTAGCAAGAGGGCAACCCAGGCTTAGCCTTACAATGAGTCCAAGAGTCCCATTTGAAAATAGAGAGGGGACAACACACCACTTTGCACCTCTGTATTGACAAAGAACTAGAAGAGTCGAGTCGGTTCGGTGGAACTGATGAACCATGCAAGAGTTGTTGGTTGCATGGGGCAGAGGGCTCGTAGTACCCCAACTATTGATCTATCCAACCCCATTTTGATCAATTTTTTTGATTGAATAGGGTAGCGAGGATCAACGATGTAGGGGGAGAAGGGGCCCAAGTTGATAGATTCTGTACACTTGATTGGTAGGTTTTTTGTTTCCATAATATCAAGTTGGTGAGCCGTGTAATGGGAAATCTCCTTGCACGGTTCAGAGAGAACTTACTTCAATTCGAATGGGGTTAACCACCACATCATAATGGGTAAAAGAGCTTGCTCTTAAATGGCAAGGTTCAACCCAAAATTCATTTTTGACCCTGTTTTTAATAGCCTGACCATAGTGATGTTAATTGTGGTTACATTCGTAAGTAGCTTGGTCCATATTTATTCTATTTCCTATATGTTTGAGGATCCACATAGCCCTCGATTCATGTGTTACTTATCCATTCTCATTTTTTCATGTTCATGCTAGTTACCGGAGATAACTCGATTCAATTATTCTTGGGATGGGAAGGAGTAGGTATCGCTTCCTATTTGTTAATTAATTTTTGGTTCACACAACTTCAAGCAGATAAAGCAAATATCAAAGCTACGCTTGTCAATCGAGTAGGTGATTTTGGATTAGCTCTCAGGATTATGGGTTGCTTTACTCTCTTCCAAATTATAGACTTCTCAACCATTTTTGCTCATGCTAGTGCCTTTACCGAACCCCATTTTGATTTCATTTTCTGCAATATGAGATTTCATGCCATAATCATGATTTATATTTTAATTTTTATCGATGCTGTTGGAAAATACACACATATAGGATTGCATACTCGGTTACCCAATGCAATGGAGGGTCCCACTACAATATCCACTTTGATTCATGCAGCTACTATGGTGACAACAGATGTTTTCATGATAGCGAGGTGCTCCCCTCCATTCAAATACCCACCGACAACGTTATCTATGATTGCTTTTGTAGGGGCTATGACATCATTCTTCACAACAACCACTAGAATATTACAGAATGATTTGAAGAGGGTCATAGCTTATTAAAATTGCAGTCAATTAGGCTATATGATCTTTGCTTGTGGCATTCCCAACCATTTAGTTAGCATCTTTCATTTAATGAATCACACTTTTTCCAAAGAATTACTATTCTTGAGTGTAGGGTCAATGATTCATGCCATGTTGGATGAGCAAGATATGTGCAAGATGGGGGGCTTGCTTCATTTTTACCTTTTACCTATGCCATGATGCTCATAGGCAGTATAACCCTAATCAAATTTCATTTTCCAACCAGATTTTATTCCAAATATGTCATCGTAGAACTCATGTACACCAAATATACCATCACTGGGAACTTTGCTTTCTAGTCGAGAAGTGTCTCTATATTTTTCATTTCTTATTACTCTTTCCGTTCAATATTTTTGATATTTCTAGCACTAACTAATCCATTTGGATGAGATATCTTATGATGTCATGATGCACCCATTCCCATGGCCCGACCTTTAATCGTTTTGGCTTTTGGGAGTCTTTTTGTAGGATACTTGGCCAAAGTATGTCCTGTTAGCCCATAAGTACTATGATGAAGTGACTTTTGCTCACCCAAAACTTAAGTACGAGGTACCCAAAATGAATTCATTTACAAAGGGTGAACAAGAATTGGGGATTGGATACGGATGAAATTCTTGCCAATGGCTGAGATGCTCAGTCGACTCTCGAAACCTTTGGTGATTTACGCTTTTAAGAGTGAGTAGAAAAGGGAAGAAGAAAGAGGCCCTGGTGAGTGCAATAAGTGAACAAGTGTAAGCTTTGCTACTTGCCCTATAGTATTCGGTACTGACTACACTGAGGGACAGAACCTAAAGTGAAGGACGAGAACAACTATTTTAAGGTAAGACAATGTGTTCCAATTTTTGGCTTTGCACAGAACATCCAAATGATCATGGACTAAATGACCACTATTTGAAAGGACTATGTCCAAGTTTTCCTACCCCCACAAGGTACATCTTGTGCCTATGGGCCACTATAACTATCCAAGAAGACACTCAAAACTGGAAGGAGGCAAAAACCTGATGGACCATAGAGCTGAGAGGTCGACACATGCATAGGAGCAGGATTCCCTAAAATCTAGGGTTGTGGGTGGCCAAGAGGGCCCACTTGGAGACTCAGGATATCAACAGCTCTTGGGTTTAAAAAGGGGTGAGTCATATAGTCTAGTTCTGAGAAGGTAGGATCATGATAGATAATACCCCACCTGCGAGCTACGACCTTTAACCCAAATTAAATCGGGTTTGGATGCCCCGTGCCTTAAATGAGGATAGAGAGCCTCGACCTTAGATTCTCTCTCGAGTCCAAAGGAGCCACGGGGGAGATCAAGAGGGAGAGAAACCTCTAGAGATGCACTCAACCGACATCCTAAAAAAAATGACCTTTCCATCCTCTATTTTGAAAAGGGCAACCAAGGTTGACCTTATAAAAGAAAGGAAAGATCTGATCTCCTCTCCTCTCTATTCAAAGAAAGCTTTAAGCTGTCTATAAGCTATTTTTCTCTATTCAATTGGTTGAAGACTCTATCAACATACATTCCTTGGCGGGGTCACCTGGCCCAACTATTATAAGCTAAGCATTAAAGGGGCTCAACCTTAGTTTATTTATATCGGTTGAGGGAAGTTATAAAGCGATCTCCTGGTCCTCGATCGACCTCTCTTATATAAGGCTCTTTAAAACTTCAAGCTTGAACTTTTAAAAGCTTAGATAAGCACTCGACCTTACTTTATTAAGAGAGGATATGGGGGAGGGCCCGACCTATTGATGAGTAGGGGATGATAGGGAGAGGACATTTATGTACTCCTTGGAAGATAGGGTGAGGGAGAGCACCTTAAAATTCTCTTTAAGGCTCTCTATCTATAATATTGAGAGGGAGAGGGGGAGGGCCGAGAGAGAGGGGCAGCCACCTCAAAGAAATAAAAATGTGCTTGCTTGAAGCTCTCTATTTTAATTTAAAAGTGTGATTAGGATATAAGAAAAGCTTTTTGCTATTATTCTTCTTTCCATTCATCAGTGGGATAAGGGCTTGGAGAAGTGAGGGCCGTCACTATCGATAGGGAGTGACGCAAGGAATATTGGATTTGTGGGCAGTTGCTCTATTTTCCCCAACCCCCTTTACCTATATAATGATATGAAATGCATGCTTTCCAATCCAGACGATCAAGAAAGGAAAAAACACCGGGGTAGAGTAGGCTAGCAAGCAGGACCGCACTCAAATTATTAATTAATAAAAGTCCCTTTTAATGGATATTTAAAGGTGCACTATTAAAGTGCCCCCTCTCCTCTCCCCACCCCCACCCCCACAATTTAAAAGGTAAAAGGAAAGGGCCCCCATGTTTTAAATTTTTCAAACATAGGGCACATGGGGAAGGAATTTTAATGGGAATGCACAGCATGAGGAAAACCTTACAAAAGAAAAAAGAGATAGCCCCACCCCCACGGACAAGGATAAGGATAAGCACTCAACCCTTATAAGTTTTTTTATATCAGTTGAGGTATCGCTTACTCCGCTTAACCTTTATATATAAGTTTTTCTTTATTCAATCTTAACAGGCTCTCCTCTCGCCCACCAAGGCCTGTAAAAAGGGGCTTTTAAAAAGGGGCCCTCTCCTCTCCTCTCTATTATAAGGTAGGGTAAGGAAAGGACACTCTTGAGATGCTTATTTATTCATACCTCGAGAGGACCCCTCTATCAATGAGGATAAGGTTGCACTCGACCTTGAAATTCGAAAGCGTCTCCCTACCTCTCCCTACTCCAAGAAAAGGTAAGCGAGTGCCTGGAGTAAAGGATTTTGAAATAGAGAGCCCATGTTTTAAAAAGGATCCTTCGACAAAAGAAACATTTGAGATGCGGTGACCCCCTTATTCATTAGATATAGATACTGTTATCAGATATTGATAGATACTTTTTCTTAATAGCCAGTGTTTTATTTGAATTTCTTAGAGAGGAGAGAGCGAACCCATTCATGATTCCAGCCGGGAGGACCTCTACTAAAACAAGGAAATAATCAGTAATTTCACATCTATTAGGAGCTATATTAGTTCCCAATGAACAAGTCAGAATCACCCTAATCGAAATTCATGGAATTTGACCTAAAGAAGCCACTCTGATTTGTTATTGATTAGGTATCAGTGAGGAAATAAAGGTGAAGGAGTCAACTAAGTATCAGATCGACCAAATTGAATGAATCATGGGTCAATACTATGTTGTTTATTGGGAATTAAAGAGGGGAAAAAAGGCAGACATCGAATGATTATTCCTATTTCTCATTATTATGGAATTCGTCATCAAAATGGATTGCCCTTACATGGTCAACGAACTCATACTAATGCTAGGACTTGTTGCAAATCTAAAACCTCCTCCAAAAAATGAGGCCAAATCCTTTAAATAATGGACTTCCACCATGTTTGACCTTTAAAACATGGGGGCCCTTTTAAAATGGAGGGGAGAGGGCTCCTTAAAATATATGTTCTGATTAAGCAATGAATAGCTCCTTGGGTATAGAGAGCAAAGCGATCCATCATTCATTCACAAACACTTATACTTCTAAGTGAGTGCGCCTAACCGAAAAAGCCCACCTTTTGGATTAATAAGAGCAATCCCTTTAAGAATATGCTTCCCACATTTTGAATTGATAAGTCTCTCAGGATAAGCTTTTAAATTAAATTAAATTAAATAGCTTTCTCTATTTATATCAGTGAGTGATAGCCTCTCCCCTCCCCGATAGGCAGGCATGCAGGCTCTCTTAAGGGCAAGGCAAGACAAAGCGAGTGAGGGCAAGGCAAGGCAAGGCCCCTTTTGAAAAATAGAGAGGGCCCAAAACCAAATAAAATAAGTCTTTTAAAGAGCTTTTGAGGCTATTTTGAGAGGGGGGTAGGGCCCTTGCCTTTTTCAAACATGGGGCCCCTAGGGGTTCTTAAAATAAAAGTAGCTATTTTTCATCAAGCAATAGAGGATATGGGTTCGATCGATTTCGGTAGACCGATCCAGTGAGATACGCCTACATGAAGATTTAAAACTTGTCGTCTGCTTCTGAGAAATGTTTGGAACAAAAAACTGACAAGAAGTACAACATCACATTCTTCAAAGATTGAGAAGGAAGAGAAAATCTCTTAGGAAAAAGATTTATTTGAGATGGAATTTGAATAGTTATCTAAAATTACAAGTCCTAAGAAAGTTGTCTCTTTTTTATGGAAATTCACCTATCACCTTTAAGCATATGAGGATAGAAAAATATGATTATATACCTTTTCTACTCAATCTAGAAACAAGATTAGACGTCATCCTGATTCGTCTCCATTTCTGTGAAACTCTTTCTCAAGCGAGGCAGCTGATAAGTCATTGAAAGATTCATGTGAATAAAGGAATGGTAAACATAACTCGTTTTCAAGTTTCCCATGGTGATCTAATCTCCATTGAAGAGAATTATGTAAGAACCATAGGGAGAAAAGTGAGGAAATATTTTTATATTGAAAGATTCGTCAATAAAATCATGGGCAAATTTTTTCTTCCTATTAGATACCGCCATTTCAAAATGTGGAGAAGAATAAAAAAAAGATGGTTCCACCTACTGGGAAAAAACAAGGGTGCCCCCTCTTACTAAAATCCTCATTTTTTATTAGGTTGCATCGTAGAACAAAAAGAAGTTCTTCCAGGAAAATAAAAAACTTAAAGAGGAAAACTCCTAGATTGGGAGGAGTATGCTTAGGCAGCTTATTCGTTGAGCACAACTTTATTAAGAGAAATTTGTATTATTCCATAAACCTATTACTAAAGGGAAGGAATAAAAAGGAGGGGGAGGGAGAGAGGAATATTCCTACTTGCAAAAAAAGGAATCTTCCTACTCGCTTATGTAGTGTTTCTATTAACTCGTTACGTTTTGTTGTTAAAGGTAGAATGAGAGAGTTATGTAGTGATTCAAATTATTGTTTTTTTCCCTAAGGAAGAGGAATCAGTAGGAAGAGAGGAATCAACAGGAAGAGAAGAAATCGAAGGAAGAGAATAAACTTATGGAAGAGAAGAATTAGCAGGGAGATGAGATTTTGCAGGGGGAAAAGAAACTGTTGGAAGAGAAGAATCAACAGGAAGATGAGAATCTGAGGAATTGAACTACCTACTTATTACTTGGAGGTCAATCATAGAAAATTGAAAGCTATGGTATCTTATGGAACTGACATAGGTCACATCCCTCATGACATAAGATTGAAATATCTGAACCTTCCCTGAACAAAATAGGAGCTTTTAGGCCTTGCTTACCGATAAAGTAGGGCAAGAGCATTTATGAGGGAGATTCACCCTGTCCCCACGGATAGGGATAAGCACTCGAAATTTTGAAATAAAATGCCTTTTATGAGGAGGATGGTCCCCTCTCGTATATAATCAGATAGGGCTCTTTAAACAAGCCGATAAAGTAGGGAGAGAAATCCGTCTTAAGATATGAGTGAGTGAGTAAGTGAATGAATAAATGGATAAGTGAAAAGCTTTATCGGTGAGCGAGTACATAAATGACCTCTTAATATAGGACTCGACCTATATGATAGGTCCTTTGGAGCTTTAGATATGCCCAACCCTCAACCGATCTAAAGAAACTAAGGGTTAGCTTATTAATTTTAAAGCCCTCCAATATAAAGAAACAAAGGAGCGGTTTTCAAGAGCTTAAAGAAATAGAGGGGACCTCTATATTTCCTCCTTTATTCAAAAGGTTGAGCTTATTAATCTAAAAGCCTCTTTAAGCTCTTTATTTCCCCTTTATTCAAAAGTTTGAGCTTTAAGTTTCAAGAGCCTCGACAACAAGGTAAGCGAGTACATAAATGACCTACCCTTTTGAAATGGGAGAGGGTCGACCGAGAGATAGAATCCTTGACCTCCTGATCATCAATAGGCTGAGTGATTATCTGAAAGCTATCTCCCTACTTGGATTTAAAAGGTAAGTGGTCGCTTAACTCAGGGTAGAGAGCAGACCCTCGACTTGGTGCTTAAAAGCAACTCTCTCCCCATATTAAGAGGGAATCCTTTGGGCACTAGTGGGCGTGAGCGGTAGTGAACATTTAAAGCCTTTAGGAAACCTTTAGAAAACAACTACTTTAAAATAAAAGAAGGCTCTCTATTTTTAAAGGGTTTTGTTGCTAATGAATTCGGGTGGGAATGCGTCTATTCTATTCTATTCCATCCTATAGATAGTGATATAATATATAGTTAGTAACAAAGGGGGGAGGTTTTACCCTATTGTAATTTATGTATGTAATGTATGTAACTCCCATGACTTTAATATTTTGTAAAATTGATTCAGATAGAGGTGAACAAGTCTAGTCAGCAAGCAAGGATTTGGTAATTGAATGATTGGAAAATGAAAAGGAAGCTTCCTTTACGGATAACCAATAAATTTTTGAATATCCGATAGAGACTTCACCCAATAGATGGGTACATAAAATAGAAATATCAAAACACAAAAATGTATTATATACCAATACAGAATACCCATTCCAATCGTTATGGTTCTCAAAATATCATACCTATATGCGTTCCCAAGTTTTGATCGATATCCACAGAGTTGATTATCCCTCTTAGCTTCTTTGCATATCAGCTGGTTAAGCGGGGGGGGGGAAGGTTTCAAATAGCACACGACTTACTGATCAATAGGGGGTGTTCTCGGGAGGGTTGTTAGTGGTCAAGTAATCACTTTACCCTTTTGTGAGACTGAACAGTAAGGATAATGAGTTAGAAGCCCTTTAAATTTAAAGGTGCTATCCTCACATCCTACCTCCATCTATTAAAGGACCAACCAATTATAGATGGAGAGGCTCACGATTAAAATGCCCACACCTATTCTCCCTGCCCACCCTTCCTCTGGAAAGCCCATTCATAACAAATTGAAGGAAGAAAATTTATATAGAGAGGGAGGGAATGGGGATCGACGTCATGAATGTGGGCTTCAACAACCAGACTATTACTCGGATTAGACCCTTCGCAATACCTTAAAGAAGGAGAAATCAACACATCTCCCCCCATGTTTTAAAAAGGGCCCCCATGTTTTATTTTTCTCTAAAAAGGCTCGACCCGACCCTTTCAAATGGTGGGGGAGGGGAGGGGATATAATTCCATTATTTCTTCTTTCCAGGGTTGAATGTCCTTTGGAAGTTAAAGAGGGTCGTTAAATGTTTAATAAAGTTTTTGAAGGTATTAAATATGTCCTCTGGTATGATAAATTTTGGATGAAGAGTAGGTAGGCATACTGATAGGTAGGGATAGAGTATCTGTCTTTTCCTTTTCAAAATAGAAACTTGGGTATGTTTCTTCCCTATCTGTCATTTCCTCTTTAAAATAGAAAATTGGGTATGTTTCTATCCCTCTATCCCCATTTCTTTCTATCTATCTATCTGTATTTCCTTCTTTTCTATCCTTCTATTCCACCGTATTTCTTTCTTTTCCATATGTCCTTTCTGGATTAAAAACAAGAAAAAGGCTCTTAAAATAAAAAAGGGCTCATTGTTTTTTTAAACAGCCTCTTTAAAATAGAAACTTGGGTATGGTTCCCTAGGTAGAATGTTGGATACTGATTTGTGGTAATATCTCCTCTCTATTTAAAAGTACAAAGCATAGCTCTTGGTTTTGTGTCTGTATAGAATCATCTTGTCTGTATAGAATTGTATTGTCTGTATAGAATCATCTTGGGTGTTGGGTGGTTTCGCCCTTCCTTTAAAACCTAGACTTGTCTTTGAAGTTTATGAAGGAGGAGTTGATGAGTGTCATTGTTCATTCATCATTTAATCATTATGTGTGTCAATCCAGGGCGGTGTCCAAGGCTATATACGAAAGAAGGCTCCAACAGGTTAAAGATTAGTTCATTCAGAAAATAGGCTTTATTGATGGATCAGTTAGTGTTTGGGGGTTTGGTGTGACCTCTAACTCCTAGAATTGGAAATCAAATTGCAAAAGCTGAAACTGAATTAAAATTGCAGGAAATGAAAATTGTAGAATCTGAAATAACAGGAAGTGAAATGTTGCTAAATTGAAAGTGACAGAAAAGTAAATTGCAGAATTGAAAACACACACACAGTTGTAGAAAAGTCAACTAATTACAAAGTTCACAATTATCTGAGCATGTTCTAAATCTGGAAAATCAAATTAACATCTATTGCAAAACTGGAGAATAACACAAATCTGGAAATTGTAGTGAAATGACAAAAATCTGGAAATTGCTGCAAAGCTGGAAAATGACAAAAATCTGGAAATTGCAGTGAATTATGGAAAATGTTGTCAAATCCTATTAAATGCTGAACACTATTCCAAACATGTTCTAAATACTATGGTGCACTTCTGAAATGAAACTAATTCTACAAATAAATGTTGACAGAATTCTGCTGATCTACTGTAGCAAGAAATCAGCAAGAATTTTCTATCACTATGTTGCCCTTCCTCTGATCCTGCAAGTGGCCCTTGCTTCCAGAACCAGAAGAGGGTGAAGAATTATACCAGGTAAATTAAATGTGCACTATCAACCATCAAATGCCAATAAAATTTGAAGAATGCACCTTTTATTCCATCTAAAACTGCATTACAGTACTGCAAGAAAAATCTGCAATTTACTGTAATGCTACAAAGACTTTATCTTCTGCTAATAACTATCTCCTATTCCTCTATCCCTATTTCTCCATTTATATATCTATATATTATGCTCAACCATGCTGGGAGCTTTATTTATAAGACAAAGTTGATATATCTATTTGCTGAGTTTTAGGGATTTCCAACTGTTTACAAAATAGTTTCCTAGAATGCAGGGTTATAATTTGTCAACCTTTATCCCTTTATCCCAGCTGGTCTGCCTATGGTGAAGGAACAGAGTCCAAATAGGGTGGACTAACTGCTTGGTCAATTTCCAATCATACTTTCCATGGTTTTGATGCATTTTGACCATTTTTGGTTGTTCCTGCGCTATTCCCTATTCCTGCGTCGCTTATTCCTATGCTGCTCCGAAATAATAGGCAGGTGACAATTCATTGCTTATCTGCGCTCCAAACGCATAGGGAGGAAGTTGTTGACCGTTTGGATTGTTTTCCCTTATCTTGTACACCCTTCTGCATTGGTGGCATGTGCTGGAGTGACTGATTCCAAGCCCTGCTGTATATGTACAGCTGGCTGGAATTTGCATGACTGTGTCCTGCATTTACCAAATTTCTTGCATTTTAGCCTTTTGACTTGTTGCTCCCATTTGCATCACGTGGAAGTGTTGTCAGGTGGAGAAAGAGTCATGCCTATCCTCCCTCAACTGTTTCCAAGCGTTTACCTCTTCTTAGTTGACAAATTCCATGCCTTCCTTCATAGTGACAGGTGGCTGGAATTTGTATGGACTGTGACCTATTGTTTCCAGCTGCCAAAACATGCCCAGATGCCCTTTTGGAGTGCTCATAACTTGTTCATCGTAACTCCATTTTTTACCAAATTATGTCCATGTGTTCTTGGTTATATGAACAACATTGGGTTCAATTTTCAACTCTTAATTCCTCAGAAATTACTCCCTGCATCGCTGTCAAGTTGGCCTTTAACACAGATTTTTACCAGCATTTCCAGCTGTCAAAAAGTGTGAAACTGCCATTTTGCAGGCCCCATAACTTCCAGGTTACTTGTCCATATGCCTTCAAATTTGGGTCATGTTTTCTCTATATTATGAAGTACCATTGGTATGAATTTGGTACCTTAACTCACTCTGGATCATTCCCAGTAGATCTGCCAATGTTCCCTTTAACGTAGATTTGCACCTGTTAACAGCTCCAGAAAAGACTTAAGGCATGAACAATGAGCGCAGGAATGATGTAACCTTCATAAATTTTTATCTACAACTCGGATTGACTTGCTTAAAAAACAAAGTTGTAGTTCTTGATGAGAGGAATCTGTTCATGCCATCAAAATGTAATTGCAATACATGTTTTATTTACTACCTAATCAACTGAAACAGTGCATAAAATGCTAAAAATAGTCAAAATAGAGGTATAATGTTCCAAACATAAAATCATGCAAACATGTAACAAATAACATATTCTAATCACTATTTGGCACTTTAACTTTGTCATATTTAATATTATGGCAATTTTTATATGTCAACCATAGTGTAATAATGAGGTATTTCTAGGCCTCATCATTCCCCCCAGCTTGAACTGATGCATGCCCTCATGCATCCTAGTAGGCCATAGTAATATGAACAACATACTTTTGCCACCTACTACCCGAGAAAGTTCTTCTTACTGCACTACACCAAGCATTGTAGTTCCTGCAATTTTTTTTTTTTTTGTTTTCCTTTGTACTTGTGGTAGAACTTTAAGAAACTTAATATCTAATGTGCCCTACTGTTCTGCAACATTTTCAAGAATTTTTGGCATAATTTGTCTCGTTTTGAAGCTTGTTCGGAATGAGACTGTTGTTCCAAAGTTGCTCTGGAATGAGACTGTCATTCTGAAGATGTGTCAGAAACATGCTTGAAATGGACTCCTATGCAAAATTTAGCTACAGATTCTATTGTGGGTCCATATCTAGAGTGTATAAGCCTTCCATAACATCAAAAATTCTTTTTCCATGCTATTTTTTTTTTTGCTTTGTTTTATTGCAGTAGTAGTAAAACAAATTTTTAGGTGCATTTCGTCCTTCTCAGATTTATGAGGTATTGGTGGGACATTTTATTCTGAAATCTGCCCTACTAATAAAGATAAAATGGCTGTCATATCTGTCCCAAAATCAGGTTTTTCACAATTTTGAATTTCCCATGCAACTAAGGGCAGAAGGGGGGTGTTTCTTGACATTTTGAACAACATGTTCCATTTTTTTTAACTTGCCAATATTGTATGAACAGTTTATGCCAAATATTGATTATCATATACTAAATGCTAAATGCTTACCATGACTAAATGCAAGAAACACATACCTTACTGTCCTGAAAATTTATCATCCACCTTACAAGCTACTTTTGATGATGATTTTTTTTGAAATAAGAACAACATAGGTGCAGTAGGTGAGATTTGTACAATGGTGGAACAATGATGGGTGGATCAACAAGGCAATGCATGCCGAAAAACCGGTTTTCATGCAAGCCAACTCAGCAGCGCCTCCAAGAAGGTTTTCACTACTGAATTATTCATTTTTTTCTTCTCTTTTTTTTCATTTTTTCATTCTTTTTTTATCAGAAGAGGCTGCCATTTCTGGTTTTCAACCAACTTCTGTTTTTTTTTTCAACTTTTTTTTTTTAATTTTTTTTATGTCTTGCTTGTGCCCATGAAGGAATTTCACAATTTTCTTGAAATTGTGCCCGTGAAGGAATTTCACAAACAAGATTATTTCCTTCCTTTTTTTCGTATTTTTTTCAAGGCTAAAAAAATATGATCATTTGGAAACCTTGTCAGAAGAGGAATCCTCTTCTATCATATGCAAATGTGACTGTGTGAAAGATTGAGCAAATTCCTTCTTTGTTAGTGGTTTATGGTACAACTGTAAAAGATGTCCATTCACCACTAATGTCCTCCTTGAATCATCAACTGAAGAAAGTTGAACAACTTCATTCTCAAACTCTTGGTTCATCCTTGTTGCTCTTAATGTGATCATCATGCCACATTTTCCATTTTTGTTGAATGAACTCTATTTGGTGAAGTGCTTCCAACCAAAGTTCATCAAATGCATTCAACTACAAAATCTATTTTTTTGTACCTGCAACAACTCAATGCCAACTGCTAAAGATGCATAAAGTGTTAGTAAAGCATTAGGATGTTGGATCAATACATCAAACAAATTTACTTCCTGGTTTTTAGTCAACCAACTATTGTTGTTCAAAGGTTGTTTTGGTTGCATTTCAGTTTGTTTTGTACCAAGATGTTTTGAATTGGTTCTTGGAGAATGATGCATTAATGAATTAAGAGAACAATGATATGGTGGAAAAGAATGGAAAATCTGTGTATGTTTACCAAAAACAATTCTTAAAAGAATTAACTTTGATAAATGGAAAGGAAAAGATGAGAAAAAATGATGACATCCATGTGACAAGTGAAGAAAATTGTTTTGTATTGGAATGGATGACAAATTTTTAGAATTTTGTTTTTCATCATTCCATAATAATTGTTGAACAATGATTGGTTCATCTTTAAAATCTGCATTCTGAACATTTTCATCAAAAATAGACTGTTTGGATGAATCCATCTCTTCTACATTATCCTTTACAACGATGGAGGCCAAAATTGAAATGTCCGTTTCATTTTCCTTATATGTTTCACGAAACCATGGGCATCCTAGACAATCATACTTAGGTGGACTAAGGTTTCCTGCAAGCAAGTTTACTCTTTTACCACCGACTTGTATGTTTTTAGGATATATTTTCTTCTTTTTTCTTGGTTTGTTAAAACATATTTCTTGAACAATTGTATTAATGATTGGCACATCTTTAATAGCTTGAAGTAAAGGGACTATAACATTTAAATGTTTTAATTCCCTTATCAAATCTGATTTCAAAGATGTTAGTTTTGATATTTCAAACTGTTCAAGATATGATTCTTTTTGTGGGAGATTTTCTTTTTCTTCTTCTTGTTTCAGTGCAGATTTGTTTTTATGTGCATTCATTTTAGCTCCTATTTCTACACTGGTAAGTGGAATATGTTCAAGAAGTGGTTTTCCTAAACACAACTAATTTTTATGACAGTCACCAGCATTTATTATGGCTATATTTTTTGATTTAGCCATAGAGACAGGGGTTACCTGTTTAACATTGTTTGGACTGACCACAGGTTGAGCTGAAAATAGAGGTTGTTTTTCATTTTGTTGTTGTTGTCCATGAGAGAAACTATGGGTATGAGTGGGCAATAAATTTGATTTTTGTTTTTGATAATGTTGCTGCCCTTTGTACAGATTTTGTTGTTGTACCCATTGATATCCTTGCAGTTTTGGCTGCAACCATGGTGGATGTTGTTGATTCCATTGTTGTTTCATCCATCCATGTTGAGACCACTCTTGGGAATATGCCCATGGTGGTTGACTCCAACATTGTTGAAGTGGACCTAAAGCAGACCATGGCATATACCAAGGATTATTTCCCCAATGTGTAGGAAATTGAGAAGCATTCTGATATGGAAACTTAAGAAAATTATCTCCTTGTCCTTGTCCTACAAAATTGATTTTTTTCATAGGTTGAGACTGTTTTTCAAAGACACTTTTGAGTTCTGGCAATAAACTACATTGATTTGTGGAATGTCCTTTTTGACAAATGCTACATGTAGCTGGTATAAATGTTTTGTTCAAAGGACAGTCATGAACAGAGTGTTGTTGCTCACATCTTGAACAATAGATAACTGAAGGTTCAGTAGATTTACTCTTTTTATCTACTATTTTATCAAGATGTACAACAATATCAGCTTTAGCAAACTCTTTCATGCATTCTTTCAAATCATGTTTATCATTACCAATTCTATGTTTTCTATGCCTTGAATGAGAATAATTTTTACAAAGTTTAATGATTTCTTGAAATTCAAGTGCATTTGCATCTCCTCTTCCTAAAATATCCAATGCATCCCTAAATTCATCTTGTAGTCCCCTTAAGAATATAATTTTGCACATTTCAGGTTCAACACTTCCACATATCTTATGAACAAAAGAAAATTTGTCTAGATAATCTTCTAAGATTTCATTTTCCTCTTGTTTCATTGTAAGAAATTCATCATTTTGATTCTTGACTTGACAATATTCTTGGTATCTCTCCAAAAATATATTTTCCATCTCATCCCAAGTTCTAATTGAATCAGGTGCTAAGGTGATAAACCATCATAGAGCTGACTCTTTAAGAGTGGAAGGAAACAATTTGAGCTTTTGATTGTCATTAGTGTAATCATGAGCTTGACATACAATTTTAAACTCAAACAAAAACATATCAGGGTCTTCAGATGTAACTCCCTTAAAATTTGGTAACACTGAAGGTGAAATGACCTTCATGGGAGCATTTTGATTAGGATCTAATTGGATGGGATTTTGAAAAGTTTTGGCAGGTGTACTAGTTGCACTAGGTTGGAGCACATTATTGGCTCTCCCTAGATTCTCTTGTGAGCCTACCCTTATAGGTTCCCAATCACAATTATATATCCTGTTAAACTGTCCTGATTGTATGGATTTGTCAAGAGAAAATGGTGTTGAACTATTGATTGTTCCTCCTTGTGATGATTTCTCAAAGGATCCTACAGTTCTGGACATAGATGATTGTAATTCTTTGAAAGTTCCAACAGTTTTGGGAATCATAAATTTGGACAACTTTGACATACTTTCAACCTCTTGTGAAATTTTTCTTCCTGTGGTAGGCAAAGGATTTTTCATACTTTGACATCGTGCTTTCACATCCTTTAACCTATTCATACTTGCTTGTTCTCTAAATGAACTAAAATGGAATTTACCAACAACTATTAATTATGCCAGTTATTACATTCAGATTTCACTCTGAAGTTCACAACTTAGCACACTAACAATTATTGGACTGCTTTCCTCTTCTAACAACACCTATCCCCGAAAACAATGCCAAAAATGATGAGTGTCATTGTTCATTCATCATTTAATCATTATGTGTGTCAATCCAGGGCGGTGTCCAAGGCTATATACGAAAGAAGGCTCCAACAGGTTAAAGATTAGTTCATTTAGAAAATAGGCTTTATTGATGGATCAGTTAGTGTTTGGGGGTTTGGTGTGACCTCTAACTCCTAGAATTGAAAATCAAATTGCAGAAGCTGAAACTGAATTAAAATTGTAGGAAATAAAAATTACAGAATCTGAAATAACAGGAAGTGAAATGTTGCTAAATTGAAAGTGACAGAAAAGTAAATTGCAGAATTGAAAACACACACACAGTTGCAGAAAAGTCAACTAATTACAAAGTTCACAATTCTCTGAGCATGTTCTAAATCTAGAAAATCAAATTAACATCTATTGCAAAACTGGAGAATAACACAAATCTAGAAATTGTAGTGAAATGACAGAAATCTAGAAATTGCTGCAAAGCTGGAAAATGACAGAAATCTAGAAATTGCAGTGAATTATGGAAAATGCTGTCAAATCCTATTAAATGCTGAACACTATTCCAAACATGTTATAGATGCTATGGTGCAATTCTGAAATGAAACTAATTCTACAAATAAATGTTGATAGAGTTCTACTGATCTGCTGCAATAAGAAATCAACAAGAATTTTCTGTCACTATGCTGCCCTTCCTCTGATCCTGCAAGTGGCCCTTGCTTCCAGAACTAGAAGAGGGTGAAGAATTATACCAGGTAAATTAAATGTGCACTATCAACCATAAAATGCTAATAAAATCTAAAGAATGCACCTTTTATTCCATCTGAAACTGCATTACAGTACTGCAAGAAAAATTTGCAATTTACTGTAATGCTACAAAGACTTTATCTTCTGCTAATAACTATCTCCTATTCCTCTATCCCTATTTCTCCATTTATATATCTATATATTATCCTCAACCGTGCTGGGAGCTTTATTTATAAGATAAAGTTGATATATTTGTTTGCTGAGTTTTAGGGATTTCCAACTATTTACAAAACAGTTTCCTGGAATGCAGGGTTATAATTTGTCAACCTTTATCCCTTTATCCCAGCTGGTCCCTATGGTGAAGGAACAGAGTCCAAATAGGGTGGACTAACCACTTGGTCAATTTCCAATCATGCTTTCCATGATTTTGATGCATTTTGACCATTTTTGGTTGTTCCTACGCTATTCCCTATTCTTGCATCGCTTATTCTGTGCACTGCTATGAAATAACAGGCAGGTGACAATTCATTGCTTATCTGCGCTCCAAACACATAGGGAGGAAGTTGTTGATCGTTTGGATTATTTTCCCTTATCTTGTACACCCTTCTGCATTGGTGGCACGTGTTGGAGTGATTGATTCCAAGCCCTACTGTATATGTACAGCTGGCTAGAATTTGCATGACCGTGTCCTGCATTTACCAAATTTCCTGCATTTCAACCTTTTGACTTGTTGCTCCCATTTGCATCACATGGAAGTGTTGTCAAGTGGAGAAAGAGTCATGCCTATCCTCCCTCAACTGTTTCCAAGCGTTTACCTCATTTCTTAGTTGACAAATTCCATGCCTTCCTTCATAGTGACAGGTGGCTGAAATTTGTATGGATGTGACCTGTTGTTTTCAGTTGCCAAAACATGCCCAGATGCCCTTTTGGAGTGCTCATAACTTGTTCATTGTAACTCCATTTTTTACCAAATTATTTCCACGTGTTCTTGGTTATATGAACAACATTGGGTTCAATTTTCAACTCTTAATTCCTCAAAAATTACTCCCTGCATCGCTGTCAAGTTGGCCTTTAACACAAATTTTTACCAGCATTTCTAGCTGTCAAAAAGTGTGAAACTACCATTTTGCAGGCCCCATAACTTCCAGGTTACTTGTCCATATGTCTTTAAATTTGGGTCATGTGTTCTCTATATTATGAAGTACCATTGATATAAATTTGGTACCTTAACTCACTCTGGATCATTCCCAGTAGATCCGCAAATGTTCCCTTTAATGCATATTTGCACCTATTAACAGTTCCGAAAAGACTAAGGCATGAACAATGAGCACAGGAATGATGTAACCTTCATAAATTTTTATCTACAACTCAGATTGACTTGCTTCAAAAAGCAAAGTTGTAGTTCTTGATGAGAGGAATCTGTTCATGCCATCAGAATGTAATTGCAATACATGTTTTATTTACTACCTAATCAACTAAAACAGTGCATAAAATGTTGAAAATAGTCAAAACAAAGGTATAATGTTCCAAACATAAAATCATGCAAACATGTAACAAATAACATATTCTAATCACTATTTGGAACTTTAACTTTGTATATTTAATAATATGGCAGTTTTTATATGTCAACCATAGTGTAATAATGAGGCATTTCTAGGCCTCATCATTCCCCCCAACTTGAACTGATGCATGCCCTCATGCATCTTAGTAGGCCATAGTAAGATGAACAACATACTTTTGCCACCTACTACCCGAGAAAGTTCTTCTTACTGCACTACACCAAGCATTGTAGTTCCTGCAATTTTTTTTTTCTTTTTTTTTTCCTTTGTACTTGTGGTAGAACTTTAAGAAACTTAATATCTAATGTGCCCTGCTGTTCTGCAACATTTTCAAGAATTTTTGGCATAATTTGTCTCATTTTGAAGCTTGCTCTGGAATGAGACTGTTGTTCCAAAGTTGCTCTGGAATGAGACTGTCATTCTGAAGATGTGTCAAAAACATGCTGAAATGGCCTCCTATGCAAAATTTAGCTACAGATTCTATTGTGGGCCCATCTCTAGAGTGTATAAGCCTTCCATAACATCAAAAATTCTTTTTCCATGCTATTTTTTTTTGTCTGTTGTTGTTTTATTGCAGTAGTAGTAAAACAAAATTTTTAGGTGCATTTCGTCCTTCTCAGATTTATGAGGTATTGGTGGGACATTTTATTCTAAAATCTGCCCTACTAATAAAGATAAAATGGCTGTCATATCTATCCCAAAATCAGGTTTTTCACAATTTTGAATTTCCCATGCAACTAAGGGCATAAGGGGGTGTTTCTTGACATTTTGAACATGTTCCATTTTCAACTTGCCAATATTGTATGAATAGTTTATGCCAAATACCGATTATCATACACTAAATGCTAAATGCTTACTATGACTAAATGCAAGAAACACATACCTTACTGTCCTAAAAATTTATCATCCACCTTACAAGCTGCTTCTGATGATGATTTTTTTTGAAATAAGAACAACATAGGTGCAGTAGGTGAGATTTGTACAATGGTAGAACAATGATGGGTGGATCAACAAGGCAATGCATGCCGGAAAACCGGTTTTCATGCAAGCCAACTCAGTAGCGCCTCCAAGAAGGTTTTCACTACTGAATTATTCATTTTTTTTTCTCTTTTTTTCATTTTTTCATTCTTTTTTTATCAGAAGAGGCTACCATTTTTGGTTTTCAACCAACTTCTATTTTTTTCAACTTTTTTTTCCTTTTTTTATTTTTATTTTTATTTTTTTTATGTCTTGCTTGTGCCCATGAAGGAATTTCACAATTTTCTTGAAATTGTGCCCGTGAAGGAATTTCACAAACAAGATTATTTCCTTCTTTTTTTTGTATTTTTTTTTCAAGGCTAAAAAAAATATGATCATTTGGAAACCTTGTCAGAAGAGGAATCCTCTTCTATCATATGCAAATGTGACTGTGTGAAATATTGAGCAAATTCCACCTTTGTTAGTGGTTTATGGTACACCTGTAAAAGATGTCCATTCACCACTAATGTCCTCCTTAAATCATCAATCGAAGAAAGTTGAACAAATTCATTCTCAAACTCTTGGTTCATCCTTGTTGCTCTTAATGTGATCATCATGCCACATTTTCCATTTTGTTGAATGAACTCTATTTGGTGAAGTGCTTCCAACCAAATTTCATCAAATGCATTCAACTGCAAAATCTATTTTTTTGTACCTGCAACAACTCAATGCCAACTGCTAAAGATGCATAAAGTGTTAGTAAAGCATTAGGATGTTGGATCAATACATCAAACAAATTTACTTCCTGGTTTTTAGTCAACCAACTATTGTTGTTCAAAGGTTGTTTTGGTTGCATTTTAGTTTGTTTTGTACCAAGATGTTTTGAATTGGTTCTTGGAGAATGATGCATTAATGAATTAAGAGAGTAATGATATGGTGGAAAAGAATGGAAAATGTGTATGTTTACAAAAACAATTCTTGAAAGAATTAAATTTGATAAATGGAAAGGAAAAGATGAGAAAAAATGATGACATCCATGTGACAAGTGAAGAAAATTGTTTTGTATTGGAATGGATGACAAATTTTTAGAATTTTGTTTTTCATCATTCCATAATAATTGTTGAACAGTGATTGGTTCATCTTTAAAATCTGCATTCTGAACATTTTCATCAAAAACAAACTGTTTGGATGAATCCATCTCTTCTACATTATCCTTTACAACGATGGAGGCCAAAATTGAAATGTCCGTTTCATTTTCCTTATATGTTTCACGAAACCATGGGCATCCTAGACAATCATACTTAGGTGGACTAAGGTTTCCTGCAAGCAAGTTTACTCTTTTACCATCGACTTGTATGTTTTTAGGATATATTTTCTTATTTTCTTGGTTTGTTAAAACATATTTCTTGAACAATTGTATTAATGATTGGTACATCTTTAATAGCTTGAAGTAAAGGGATTATAAAATTTAAATGTTTTAATTCCCTTATCAAATTTGATTTCAAAGATGTTAGTTTTGATATTTCAAACTGTTCAAGATATGATTCTTTTTGTGGGAGATTTTCTTTTTCTTCTTCTTGTTTCAGTGCAGATTTGTTTTTATGTGCATTCATTTTAGCTCCTATTTCTACACTGGTAAGTGGAATATGTTCAAGAAGTGGTTTTCCTAAACACAACTGATTTTTATGACAGTCACAAGCATTTATTATGGTTGTATTTTTTGATTTAGCCATAGAGACAGGGGTTACCTATTTAACATTGTTTGGACTGACCACAGGTTGAGCTGAAAATAGAGGTTGTTTTTCATTTTTTTGTTGTTGTCCATGAGAGAAACTATGGGTATGAGTGGGCAATAAATTTGATTTGTGTTTGATAATGTTGCTGCCCTTTGTGCAATTTTTGTTGTTGTACCCATTGATATCCTTGTAGTTTTGGCTGCAACCATGGTGGATGTTGTTGATTCCATTGTTGTTTCATCCATCCATGTTGAGACCACTCTTGGGAATATGCCCATGGTGGTTGACTCCAACATTGTTGAAGTGGACCTGAAGCAGACCATGGCATATACCAAGGATTATTTCCCCAATGTGTAGGAAATTGAGAAGCATTCTGATATGGAAACTTAAGAAAATTATCTCCTTGTCCTTGTCCTACAAAATTGAGTTTTTTCATAGGTTGAGGCTATTTTTCAAAGACACTTTTGAGTTCTGGAAATAAACTACATTGATTTGTGGGGTGTCCTTTTTGACAAATGCTACATGTAGCAGGTATAAATATTTTGTTCAAAGGACAATCATGAAGAGAGTGTTGCTGCTCACATCTTGAACAATAGATAACTGAAAGTTTAGTAGATTTACTCTTTTTATCTACTGTTTTATCAAGATGTACAACAATATCAGCTTTAGCAAACTCTTTCATGCATTCTTTCAAATCATGTTTATCATTACCAATTCTATGTTTTCTATGCCTTGAATGAGAATAATTTTTACAAAGTTTAATGATTTCCTAAAATTCAAGTGCATTTGCATCTCCTCTTCCTAAGATATCCAATGCATCCCTAAATTCATCTTGTAGTCCCCTTAAGAATATGACTTTGCAAATTTCAGGTTCAACACTTCCACATCTCTTATGAACAAAAGAAAATCTGTCTAGATAATCTTCTAAGATTTCATTTTCCTCTTGTTTCATTGTAAGCAATTCATCATTTTGATTCTTGACTTGACAATATTCTTGGTATCTCTCCAAAAATATATTTTCCATCTCATCCCAAGTTCTAATTGAATCAGGTGCTAAGGTGATAAACCATCGTAGAGCTGACTCTTTAAGAGTGGAAGGAAATAATTTGAGCTTTTGATTGTCATTAGTGTAATCATGAGCTTGACATACAATTTTAAACTCAAACAAAAATATATCAGGGTCTTCGGATGTAACTCCCTTAAAAGTCGATAACATAGAAGGTGAAATGACCTTCATGGGAGCATTTTTATTAGGATCTAATTGGATGGGATTTTGAAAATTTTTGGCAGGTGTACTAGTTGCACTAGGGTGGAGCACATTACTGGCTCTCCCTAGATTCTCTTGTGAGCCTACCCTTATAGGTTCCCAATCACAATTATATATCCTGTTAAACTATCTTGATTGTATGGATTTTTCAAGAGAAAATGGTGTTGAACTACTTAATTTTCCTCCTTGTAATGATTTCTCAAAGGATCCTACAGTTCGGACATAGATGATTGTAATTCTTTGAAAGTTCCAACAGTTTTGGGAATCATAAATTTGGACAACTTTGACATACTTTCAACCTCTTGTGAAATTTTTCTTCCTATGGTAGGCAAAGGATTTTTCATACTTTGACATCGTGCTTTCACATCCTTTAACCTATTCATACTTGCTTGTTCTCTAAATGAACTGAAATGGAATTTACCAACAACTATTAATTATGCCAGTTATTACATTCAGATTTCACTCTGAAGTTCACAACTTAGCACACTAACAATTATTGGACTGCTTTCCTCTTCTAACAACACCTATCCCCGACAACGGTGCCAAAAATGATGAGTGTCGTTGTTCATTCATCATTTAATCATTATGTGTGTCAATCCAGGGCGGTGTCCAAGGCTATATATGAAAGAAGGCTCCAACAGGTTAAAGATTAGTTCATTCAGAAAATAGGCTTTATTGATGGATCAGTTAGTGTTTGGGGGTTTGGTGTGACCTCTAACTCCTAGAATTGGAAATCAAATTGCAGAAGCTGAAACTGAATTAAAATTGTAGGAAATGAAAATTGCAGAATCTAAAATAACAGGAAGTGAAATGTTGCTAAATTGAAAGTGACAGAAAAGTAAATTGCAGAATTGAAAACACACACATAGTTGTAGAAAAGTCAACTAATTACAAAGTTCACAATTATCTGAGCATGTTATAAATCTAGAAAATCAAATTAACATCTATTGCAAAACTGGAGAATAACACAAATCTAGAAATTGCAGTGAAATGACAAAAATCTGGAAATTGCTGCAAAGCTGGAAAATGACAAAAATCTGGAAATTGTAGTGAATTATGGAAAATGCTGTCAAATCCTATTAAATGCTAAACACTATTCTAAACATGTTCTAAATACTATGGTGCACTTCTGAAATGAAACTAATTCTGCAAATAAATGTTGACAGAATTTTGTTGATCTGCTGCAACAAGAAATCAACAAGAATTTTCTGTCACTATGTTGCCCTTCCTCTGATCCTGCAAGTGGCCCTTGCTTCCAGAACTAGAAGAGGGTGAAGAATTATACCAAGTAAATTAAATGTGCACTATAAACCATCAAATGCTAATAAAATCTGAAGAATGCACCTTTTATTCCATCTAAAACTGCATTACAGTACTGCAAGAAAAATCTGCAATTTACTGTAATGCTACAAAGACTTTATCTTCTGCTAATAACTATCTCCTATTCCTATATCCCTATTTCTCTATTTATATATCTATATATTATATTCAACCATGCTGGGAGATTTATTTATAAGACAAATTTGATATATCTATTTGCTGAGTTTTAGGGATTTCCAACTGTTTACAAAATAGTTTCCTGGAATGCAGGGTTATAATTTGTCAACCTTTATCCCTTTATCCCAGCTGGTCCGCCTATGGTGAAGGAACGGAGTCCAAATAGGGTGGACTAACTGCTTGGTCAATTTCCAATCATGCTTTCCATGGTTTTGGTGCATTTTGACCATTTTCGGTTGTTCTTGCACTATTCCCTATTCCTACACTACTTATTCCTATGCTGCTCCGAAATAACAGGCAGGTGACAATTCATTGCTTATCTATGCTCCAAACGCATAGGGAGGAAGTTGTTGACCGTTTGGATTGTTTTACCTTATCTTGTACACCCTTCTACATTGGTGGCATGTGCTGGAGTGATTGATTCCAAGCCCTGCTATATATGTACAACTGGCTGGAATTTACATGATTATGTCTTGCATTTACCAAATTTCCTACATTTTGCCATTTTGACTTGTTGCTTCCATTTGCATCACATGGAAGTGTTGTCAGGTGGAGAAAGAGTCATGCCTATTCTCCCTCAACTGTTTCCAAGCATTTACCTCTTCTTTAGTTGACAAATTCCATGCCTTCCTTCATAGTGACAGGTGGCTGGAATTTGTATGGACTGTGACCTGTTGTTTCCAGCTGCCAAAACATGCCCAAATGCCCTTTTGGAGTGCTCATAACTTGTTCATCGTAACTCCATTTTTTACCAAATTATGTCCACGTGTTCTTGGTTATATGAAAAACATTGGGTTCAATTTTCAACTCTTAATTCCTCATAAATTACTCCCTGCATCGCTGTCAAGTTGGCCTTTAACACAGATTTTTACCAGCATTTCCAGCTGTCAAAAAGTGTGAAACTACCATTTTGCGGGCCCCATAACTTCCAGATTACTTGTCCATATGCCTTAAAATTTGGGTCATGTTTTCTCTATATTATGAAGTACCATTGGTATGAATTTGGTACCTTAAATCACTCTGGATCATTCCCAGTAGATCCGCCAATGTTCCCTTTAATGCAGATTTGCACCTGTTAACAGCTCCAGAAAAGACTAAGGCATGAACAATGAGCGCAGGAATGATGTAACCTTCATAAATTTTTATCTACAGCTCGGATTGACTTGCTTCAAAAAGCAAAGTTGTAGTTCTTGATGAGAGGAATCTGTTCATGCCATCAGAATGTAATTGCAATACATGTTTTATTTACTACCTAATCAACTGAAACAGTGCATAAAATGCTGAAAATAGTCAAAACAGAGGTATAATGTTCCAAACATAAAATCATGCAAACATGTAACAAATAACATATTCTAATCACTATTTGGCACTTTAACTTTGTCATATTTAATATTATGGCAGTTTTTATATGTCAACCATAGTGTAATAATGAGGCATTTCTAGGCCTCATCATTCCCCCCAGCTTGAACTGATGTATGCCCTCATGCATCCTAGTAGGCCCTAGTAAGATGAACAACATACTTTTGCCACCTACTACCCGAGAAAGTTCTTCTTACTGAACTACACCAAGCATTGTAGTTCCTACAATTTTTTTTTCTTTGTACTTGTGGTAGAACTTTAAGAAACTTAATATCTAATGTGCCCTGTTGTTCTGCAACATTTTCAAGAATTTTTGGCATAATTTGTCTCATTTTGAAGCTTGCTCTGGAATGAGACTGTTGTTCCAAAGTTTCTCTGGAATGAGACTGTCATTCTGAAGATGTGTCAAAAACATGCTGAAATGGCCTCCTATGCAAAATTTAGCTATAGATTCTATTGTGGGCCCATCTCTAGAGTGTATAAGCCTTCCATAACATCAAAAATTCTTTTTCCATGCTATTTTTTTTTGTCTGTTGCTGTTTTATTGCAGTAGTAGTAAAACAAAATTTTCAGGTGCATTTCGTCCTTCTCAGATTTATGAGGTATTGGTGGGACATTTTATTCTAAAATCTGCCCTACTAATAAAGATAAAATGGCTGTCATGTCTGTCCCAAAATCAGGTTTTTCACAATTTTGAATTTCCCATGCAACTAAGGGCAAAAGGGGGTGTTTCTTGACATTTTGAACAACATGTTCCATTTTTTTTAACTTGCCAATATTGTATGAACAGTTTATGCCAAATATTGATTATCATATACTAAATGCTAAATGCTTACCATGACTAAATGCAAGAAACACATACCTTACTGTCCTGAAAATTTATCATCCACCTTACAAGCTGCTTCTGATGATGATTTTTTTCTAAAATAAGAACAACATAGGTGCAGTAGGTGAGATTTGTACAATGGTGGAACAATGATGGGTGGATCAACAAGGCAATGCATGCTGGAAAACTGGTTTTCATGCAAGACTAAGGCATGAACAATGAGCGCAGGAATGAACAATGAGCGCAGGAATGATGTAACCTTCATAACTTTTTATCTATAGCTCGGATTGACTTGCTTCAAAAAGCAAAGTTGTAGTTCTTGATGAGAGGAATCTGTTCATGCCATCAGAATGTAATTGCAATACATGTTTTATTTACTACCTAATCAACTGAAACAGTGCATAAAATGTTGAAAACAGTCAAAACATAGGTATAATGTTCCAAACATAAAATCATGTAAACAATTAACAAATAATATATTCTAATCAACTATTTGGCAATTTAACTTTGTATATTTAATAATATGGCAATTTTTATATGTCAACCATAGTGTAAAAATGAGGCATTTCTAGGCCTCAACAGGAGTTTGGCTCTCAATTCTATAAGGTGAGAAGTCACTTCAAGTTGTGGAGGGCACCCCTTCAGATGAATGTGATAAAGCAGGTGGGACGATCGCCTACCATTGTTAATAAGAAGATCTAATAGTTTTCCTCTCCAAAAAATAAGGTGTGGATAATCTCTGATGCATATCATCTTAAAGTGAGGTAACTAGATCATCTTATTGGGTCTATTGTAGGATGGAAGGTTGATTCTATAAGTCTAGTACTTGATTTTTTTTCTTCATTTGAAAATAGAGAGGTGTGGAATGTTCTGATCAAGGAAGGGGGTTGAGGAGATCAATGTGTGTGCAGGTGTATATTTTCTTCTTGTAAATGAGACTGCATATATTGGGAATATAGATCTAGTGAACCAATAGAGTTGTTCGGGTAGATCGATCTCATCGATTAGTAATAGTAGGGCAATTATTGAAGGCAGTTTGTTACTACGTATATGATTTTGATATAGTCCCAAGCATTGAAATCAGTTAAACCAATTCCACAATCATTCAAGCTACTTTCCAACCATTTCAAAAAAACCCCACTTGGGTAGTAGTGATAATAATCAATAGGATCGGAATCTTGCTCACCAGTTGGAAGCTGGGGCACAATTGTTTCGAGAAATACCCCCTCTCTTCATCATTATTTTAGGGTCATGCCTCTATCCTAGAAGCTTCGGCTCATGCTCTGGCACCCCTAGCTTTGATTTCTAGTGAAACACCTCCATTTCACTCATTTTTTTCCAGATATGGGTGCACATCACCTCAGATTCACCTCTCCCTTATTCGAGGGGCCTATTCATGATGATCGAGGTGAGGAGAAAATGCTAATCAATGAGAATCCAATCCCTTGCTTCTAAGAAATCATGACTAGTAATGACACAATGCCAAGTTCCCATTGGCCCTAGGAATGGACCCTTTTTTGCACCTCCTCTACCCCATATTCATCGTAGAATTCTCATGATCGCACGTTGTATACATGTCACAATACAACTATGCTCTGCTATTAACAACCAATCAATAATAGTAGGGCCCTTATTATAATAGTAGGGATGGCACAAATAGAGTAGTTAAGCTCTTCCGATGCCAGAAGATCCTGATGGTAGGTGGGGAACATGGGGCTGGGGAAACTATCACATATGAGTGCTTAATGACTTTGATAAGAATTTGAATACCCTTCTCTTGTGGAAGCATGCTCTATAGCACCCAGCGTGTGCTAGCATCCCTAAATGATAGTGGAAAAGTATTAATTCATTAATTTATGACAAAGGCACAACAACATGATTCAGTGGCCAGGTGACACTAGCATAGGGAAAATTTAGGGAGGGGAATGGGCACATTTTTGAACCTTGTTTGGTCCATTGGCTTATCATTACTGAGAAGCACGAGTGTGTCTGCATCTCTGACCAAAGACCCAAGAGCTTAGTTTTGCAGATCCAACTATGGCCTTCGATTGGAATAGTAGTAGGGCGCACCAACACCTTGCGATAGGTGAGTGAGGGGAATCCTGGGTGGGATATATGTAGAAAGTGTTATTCCTAATATGACCCCTATTTATTATTATTATTCAGAGGCAGGTCAACCAAACCATTAGAGTAAGTGATTCATTCGTAGAATCGTGGTAATTCAAAATGATGTCCGTCCCCTTTCCATATATGTGGGGCTCACCAACCGAACTTGATTGGATCCCATTACTCATAGATAAAGGGTATGAAAGAGATCTTACAGATTTGACTCAAATAATAATAGGTCGTTTGTTAGTCCCAAAAAAAGTGCTATTGCTCCCCACTCATCCTGCACATTTTGCAATAATACAGGATCGAGGTGCCCTGGATCGATCCCATGCCTCTCTTTTGATCTCGTTGGCCCACAATTACCAAGGGCTAGTATGGCGGATAGTTCATTGTTACATATGTGACAATACAACCACATACGAGTTGGGGAGATACCGAAATTCCTAAGCCCTTTGTTGTGTTCAAGAAAGAAACAAGGCTTCAAGTAGGGTATTGTAATAGTAGGGGGGTTGAAATTCATTAGTGGGGCACATCGAGTCCACATTCGAACAAATAATGATAGATAGGTGGCCTACTTAGAAATTGAGCAATTGATAGTGTGCTTCCACTAAGTAAAGGAAACCCGAGAACTCTAATTGGCTGGGACATGCGGTTGATTGAATTTAGGTTGGGCTTCTCAAACCTCCTATACCTTACTACTAAAAGGTAGTCGTTAGCCCCAAACCACTCTATCTTGGAAGGGCTAATGAAAAGGTCGAGAAGAATCTTGATTTCTTATAGGAGGAGTAAAGAGAAGGCCTAGTTTGGTTCCTTGTCGACTAATGATCAAGATTACCAGATGTTGCATGAAACGATGAAGGAGTTAATCACCAAGAAGTGAAAGAGCATGATCCCCTCATGGAGATTGATTCCCTTTCCCTAAAGAATACGAGGAATAAGAAATTAAGCCTCTGGGTTTGTTACCTTATAATAGATAGTCGACCTTCCCCGATAGAGATTCTACTCCTGCCAAAGAGGGAAGTGAAGAGTGGATTGAATCACTAGAATTAGTAGCATCGAATTATAGCTTACACTGGTATGATTCCAACCTTCTCGAATATAAGAAATTGAATACATCTTCCCACTCTATGTTAGCCCTAGATCAAAAACTTTATTCAGAGAATATGATAGTGGAATGGAGAATCAGACAGACCCTTACCTTCAAATAATCTATCAGTTCCAACAGAATAAAGGTATGAATCTCCAATAAGAATTAGATATGGTGAATCAAGACGAGTAAATATATTCCTTACCTTATTCTCTATTGAAAGGGGAAAGAATCCATGAACTTTACTTAAATCAAGCCCTCATATTCTGAGTCTGATCCCGCCCTGGGTAAAGATGTCAATTTGATTAGTCCCATCTACTCTATTACCCAATGGCGTAAACCAGATAGAATCTCACTCCCACTATTTGATTAAAAGGCTCTATTTCCCACTTACCGATTCTACTCTTTACCATTCAATGTGAAATGCTCTTGTTCAATAGAGAGAAAGATGACATGACTAGAGGACCCTACTTCTGATGACTTGCCCAACCAGTGGAAAGGGTATGAACATTGAAAGTTTCCCTCCCCAATGGTAGGGATGGCTAATGAGCAGAATAAAGGTGGGAGAGGACCCTTGAATTGTGTTGTTACCCCGGATACAACGTATATGAGTGACAACCGGTAACGAGGCACTACTCTTTTCCCTAGCTAGACTAGCCATTAAGGAGTTCAACTTAAATGATATAGGGGGTATTGGTTCCAATACGAATCATCTAAAAGGAAGACCGACTAAGCTTCATTAACATGATTAGCCTTTGCCTCACCCCCTACTATTAATAAAGCTTGCTAGTTTAATTCGTGCAACCGACAAAAATGGGAATAGTGCATGCTAGAACACCAAGCAACCATGTTGACTCGATCATGGGGCAGGAGTCTCAATATCTAAAAAACTCAACCACTCACCTCCCTCTTCTGTCTTTGAACTGCCCCCTTTATATCATTAAGGATCTCCCGATTTGAGCCTTTGAGGAACCTCCACTAGATGCACCCCTTACTATTTATTCAAGCATACCAACTCTAGCATTAATATTGGGTAGGCCATAAGAAATAGGATCTCTCTTTTTTGAAGTGCACCTTAATAATAGTAAAACTTTCTAGCTCTCTTTTATAAAATTATCATATAAGGGGTTGTTTCACCCCGAATCGAATTATGATGCAATGAAAGCCGAGGATATAGAAGGAATGGAGGGACCATAATAGCATTAATTCTTCTCCTTCACCCTACTATTATAATAACTTCGTGCTTCAGTTGTTCCTAGAAGCCTCGAATTGATCACTATTGGAGCTTTGAGGTAATACTTCTATCCTCATGTGGCGGCTCATATCGTCGCTAGTCAAGGACATCTATCATTTTAGCTTGTAGCTTACTCATACGACTGGGAATCATGTACTTCCCCACAACAGGTAAAGGTGACTCATGGAACCCACCTCTCTTTTCTATAATAATAGAGTGACAGTTGAGATTTATATACACAATTTGTGGAGTGCTAGATGAGCGACTAGTTGGAATCAGTCCTCTAATCCATATTTTTATTAGTCGTATATCAATGCCTAGGGATACCACCTAGAAATATGGCCATGGAACTTCAAAATCGTATCTAGGAACCAAAGCATAAATTGTATTTGTGTCAATTAATGAATGAAGGGGCACGACATAGCACATTCTAGAGTTCTAAATCAATTGGTTAGAGGCTTATCACCATTATAGCTATAGGAGTGGTCAACCCGAGGCATGGATATGCATCTGTAGGCAAAGGAGCATGGCATTAACTTATTATATGAGGAAAGTGATGGCATTTGTAAATGGATGGGTTAGGAACTCGACCTTAAAATGTTAGAGACTCGACCACTTTTAGATAAGTTCACCAATTCCATAGTCTATAGTAGCTAGTTGTTGCCCAACGAGCTAATTCTCATATCTAAGTGAGCTTTTTAAAGGGGATTTTCATATAAAACAACAAATCTAGGAGGTTAGCCAAGAGGTTTATTCCAGTCTACGGTCACACACCCGGCTCCAGAATCTTCTACCTCTTTAAAGAGTTGTTGCCCCTTTCTTACCCTTTTAAATGGTGGGGGAGAGGAGAGCTTTTGAACCTTATAATAAATCATCATTGATGCCTCTTTGAAGTTCTCTCGTCTCTAGGTAGAGGTAGTTGGTGAGCTCTTTCCCTGCCCTCTAAGCGTAGTATCGATGAAAGGCTAAGCTGATCAACGAGTTAGCTAGTCAATGAATGTCGGGCCCTCTCCCCTCTCTTTTCAAAGCCGGATATAGAGCGCTGCCGCTTTGGGATTAATAAGGCCAATCTCTGAACCAACCATGAGAGCGAGGGCCCTATCCCTATTGAGATATAGAGCGCTGAGATATAGAGCACTGCTCCGTTATAATAACAAGGGCGCCCTCTCCCCTTTTAAAATAGAGAGGGCCGGGAACGGAGAAATGGGAGTGGCATGGCAGCAGCTTATGTATCGCAGCTGGACCAATTTTAAAATAGAGAGGGTCGAGGCCATCCATCCAAACCCCCCTTAAACAATAGAAAGGCCTTGCTTATTCATATAGTGCGGAGTTTCCCAGCTTGCTCCGATCTCTTGCCCCCTTAAATAATAGAAAGGGAATTAATCGAGAGTAGGGCCCCCTTTTCCATAGAGATTAGGAGCACGCATGCAGTAGACGCCCGGTTCGGTGTGGTGGTCTCCAGCCCAATCATCCAATTCATGATCTTCCTTTTCATAATAATAGGGTGAAGCATGCACATCTTGTTCCCTTAATCAATAGTAGGGGCGTTCCGATAATAGTGCCGGGTGGAGTAGCAAAATGAACCTTCAATGTATAGGGAGAAGGGGTTCAATCATTTCAATATGATATGGGGCGATTGGTTCTACCCCAATCCCCACCTCCATGCCGTATCTCGTCCCAACGATCGTGTGTGTCCAATCTACAGATAGATAGCCCCCTATCTCAGCAGTGGAATGGATAAGCGGATAGCGAATAATGCTGGGGGATCAACTACTACGGTATCTTGTGGTATAGCAATACTTGGGCAAGCCTGTATAAGGTGAGAACCAAGTGTTTGATTACCCCTACTGTTTTGCCTCCTCTTCGTAATAATAGGTACCATCTAACAGCGTATTATAATAGTAGGGGGCAATCTATTTAATAAAGGGGGTGCTTTAACTCGAGTCATAAGTACGCACACTCTACCGCTGTTGAATTCCCGTTCTCCCCAATTCTGAAAGGAAGGGCTATTATTATATAGAAAGGGGGCCTGAAATAAGAACTTGCGCACCCCTTATCGAAGTAATAATAATAATAGTAGAGCCAATCCCCGCTGGATGAGTAAGGGCACATCGATGATCGCTTCTAATCCCCGGATGAGTAGGGGCACATCAGGGACTTATTGTGCCATTAGGGGACCCATCCATACATTAAGGGACTCATTTAACCGAACTATGGGACTCATCCATCCATAGCAAGGATGTAGAAACAGCGGATGTTTACAACTCCAGATCCGCTGTTGCTACTCATATTATTCACAGAAAGGGCAGGAAAGGAAGGGAAGGGTTTTTAATTAAAGGCCCTATTAAGTAGAGGGTTAGAGGAGGGACTCATTCCTCCATTAAGTCCTTCTCATTGGAGAGGGACGGACAAATGAGCCCTACTTTCAGCCCCGACTCATATCATTCAGTACAGAACCCGGAAGGATTTTTTAATTAAAGGCCCTTGTACGCGGGGGGAGGTCCCCCTCGACCCCCCACGGCCCATATATTTATCTATCTACTTGCCCCATTGTCATTCCTAAAAGAAAATAAAATTGATTATTAAAGGAATTTAATTTAAGTGAGAGGTGAGTAAAAGTGAATCCCATTTGTGTCAACGTATATAATAGTTCAATAGAATCCTTCCCCCTCCTCTTACCAGAGCTCCTTATAATAGAAGAGAATCGAATGGAT
Source organism: Wollemia nobilis (assembly GCA_028583015.1). NCBI lineage: Eukaryota > Viridiplantae > Streptophyta > Pinopsida > Araucariales > Araucariaceae > Wollemia > Wollemia nobilis. The sequence goes on along the minus strand of JAQPPZ010017271.1, from coordinate 99,070 downwards.
TGGGATTGAATGGATAGGATGATAGAGCTTTTTCTTGATAGCAAACCCCGCTATAAGTGGTTGATACGCATATAATAGACTGGGCAGCGTATCTAACTGAGAAAGGAATGACCTGATTCAATAGCTAGGGAGTGAGAGAGGTGTTCTATCAGTGAGATGGTTAGATATTGAAGCAGTGCTAGATCCTATTGGATACGGATTTGGTGTCTATCTCTGCATAGGGAATAACGGAGCAGCTGAATGGAAAAAGGCACATGTACTTGATAGTGGTCGGAACTGTACCTCATGGTGCGTGCCCCCTCCATAGAAATAGTGAGGGCGTTCCTTGGGTGTAAGACTTGGTGGAGTGGGCCTGGGCTTCATTCCGCTAGCATGGCGGCCGGTATTAGTGAATTCGGGACCATCATAGCAAAAACAAACTGAACCATCGTAGCAGAAACAAACTAGTTAGGCCCGCCCTCCGACCATTGCACCTCTTCTGCTGGCGGCCAGATCCAAGCATTCGGACTTCCCATCCCGCCCGTTGTTGCTGCTCTCTCACCCATGTCCGATATGTCCCAACGAATGGGGATGATAATAGGGGGGAACAAATGAAGAATAGGAAAGGCGGCTCTTTAATAATAGGCGCCATATCTGGAGTGAAATGAGTAGGTCGGGGTAGAGATGGGGTTCCATCACCAGTAGGATTTGGTTGTCCTCGCTCACTCAACTAGAAATGGGGGATCCATGGGCAGGCAGGCATGAAACCCAGAACGATTAGGAATGTCGATCCGCTCCCCTCTCGATTATCATTCAAGGGCGGCTTGGCTCGGCCTATTGATTCACCAAACTAGAATACTGGATTGAAAAGGTGCTCGACGTTACTAGCGGGGGTTATTGTATAGAAGGGGGGAGTTTGCCTTGTAATGGGAGTAGCAATGTCGGAATGGTGATAAGAGTAGGAATGTTGAAACGAACCCCTCCCTATTTTTCATCCCCGCGCTACTATCATCAACGGTGGAATAATCGCTAGCTGAATCTGAACTCTAGAACTGAGTCGAGCCATTTCGATAGGAATAGGAGAGGCAATCCCCCTACCATATCTCATCTATCGATCATCCAAGTTCCTAATGATTCTATGAGTTCCGAAGCATACCTACTTCTTGAACCAATTGCTTGCTTGCCCGGTTCGGAGGCGAGATGCTTGCCTTTGAAGCTAACCAAGATGTGAAGGGGTCGACTCTGTTTCGTGTTCATCCGAAGAAGCAGATGCGTCAACACTCCTCAGGGCATGAAGCTGATTAGCCAATTCTAATAGTAGGGGGTCCCGATAGTGAGCTGCAATAAAAGGTTCGCATCCACACTCGAATACAGAGTCGAATATTGACCGGTTTCAATAGGGGATGTGCCTATTCTATTCCGTGCATCGATGCTCTCCTCTCATTCGTATCTATGGATCTGCTTAGACAAATCGAGAAGGCAGTTGCTTCAGATAAAAGATGGAATGTAGCCTCCCCCTTATTTCGTATCGATAGATCAATAAAGGCCAGGGCCCCAGGTTATCATTATTTGAGCCCCCTGCCTTTGGATAATAATAGTGGGGCAGTGGCAGAGTTACTACGCGTTCCGAACCAGTGTATCCCTTCCGCCACCCCCAATCTCAGTTGCATCTACCGGATGTGTGTACCCGAACCCACTAACTGAACCATTTGCCAGCCATCTCGCCCCCACCTTTTCTGAATCTATCGAAAGAGAATCGAATAGGGCCTCAGCTATCACTAACTATTGCCTCTATTAGAATAGTAGGGCCGATCCCTTAGTAACAGTAGGGGCCGGGGGTTTATTATGAGTAGGGTTTCAAATAAGGCCTTAAATCGAGCGAGAATAGGGGCTGTTTTTGCTGGGTTGTTTGCCCTGCCCGCTTAAACAATGATAGGGCACCCGGGAATAAATAATGGTTAATCACCCCAACCAACCCTTCTAACTAGTCCTAGTTGTCCCCTCATTCCTATCGGTTAGCTCCAATATATAGAGAGAGAAAGCCACCCACCTTCGAAATAGAGGAATAGGAGAGGCCTACCCCCATTTATTTAAGCCATGATGGAATGGACTGGTTTTGAACGAGATTAGTGAAGTTCGTCGTCGATCATCAGCGCCCCTTACTTAATAGAATCAAGAGAAAGTGTGGATTGGCTGGCCCGGAACCAGCTCGCTTCTATCTGCCCATCCCCTATCTGCCCGCACTTTCTAGCGGTTGGGTCATTATTATTTATTCAAGTTGCGTCGACCCACCCTAGAGTATCATAGATAGACATGGACCCCCTACTATTACTATTTAAGGCCCCATCTAGAATCCCTCTATGGAAACAGAATGATGCCATTATGGGTTCACTGCCATTACGGACGAAATCCATCCGGATCCACTTCCTGACCTAGAAATCCCGTGTGTGCGGAGGAAAAAGGACTGGCACGCCTGGCTCAACCGGAATAGTAGTGGGTGGTATTATGCATAGTAATCATACCGGCGGATATTTCGATTATCCGCCGCTTACTACTCCCTCCATCCCTTTATCAATCCACACATCCCCCCCAATAGTAGGCAGTCTCGACCTGCTTTCAATCGGAAGTTGTTAATACGTAGATAATTTCGATTTCAACGCCCTATTATTATCCAATTAGTGACAGGGATCAGTATTGATATTGTGATGGCTGAGAACGAGGAACAAGTGATTGATGCAGCACTCTTTGGTACGAATTAGAAAGGCGGTATGGCTGGTACTGCGAATCCCAATCTTGCTTCCGCGAATAATAATCGAGAGGGGCTGGCAAGAGGGGAACTTGTGCCCATAGCTTCGATTCAGTGAGGGAGTTCCATGACCCCACCTGCATTACAAGGGAGAGATAAGAAATCTCGTAAGATTGTGTTTGCTGATCCGGGAGATACGAATGGTAAACGAGATCCAATTTGGAATCTCTGCTACCTTGTTGATAGGGAAGGGATGAATTAGGTTGCCATACGAAGCGCCCTCCAATAGTTCCCAGTAAGAACTTCCCCACTACTTATACAGGGGTTGACGATTGGGAATAGTAGGGGAATTAGGAATAGTGAGGCGTTTGCCCAACAATGGATAAGAATGTTTCCAGGGAACCAGTTGGTTCAAGTAAGTCCCCCATCATGTCATAGAAGGAACTCGTTCTTAGAGAGCTGGGGGCGAGCGGTTGATTTGATAATAGAAGGGCTGCTGTCTTTTGTTAATCAGCCTTACCAACAAGTACTTGCATCCCCTTATCATTATCATTAGGGCGTTCTAATGATGGAAGGGGATTCGAGTATGGAGAATGAAGCGGTGGGCCAGCTTTATATGGATAGGGCGGGGCAGGGGTGAGAGATAACATGAAGTGCTGATCGCAACCGCTTCTGCTCCAGTAATCCCGTGAAAGTAGATGGGTCCATCAGCTTGGAGTTCGCACGCACTGGTTCTGCCCTACCGTTACTAATTGCAGGCTAAGGAGGGGTTGGATCTACAGGCATATGAGGAGAATAAGTAACGATAACAGGTTTCATTCAAGGCTCACTCGGAATCGCTCACTTCCTTTCCCTTGATGGATAAAGCTATTATTTGATATCGATCTAACTAACTGATAGTAAAGCCCTCTCCACTAAAGATATTTATTTACAGGCAGCTAGCCCTCGATAGAGATATTCAATAGTAATAGTGATTTATTCGAAGCTGATAAGGGGCTTTCCATTCCTACCTTCAATGGATAGAAAGGGATTGTTTATCAAATGCCCGATCCAAGTCACCAACCCTCGTTTCCTGACCAACCAATTACGAATCGAACAAAGGTCATGGGAGAATAATAGATTTGTTTAAAGGACCTTCTATAGAGGGGGATAGTGCCAGCCTTTACTAGAAGCCTACCCTATAGACAGTTTACTAAATACCAACGACTTGTACTAGTAGGAGCTAGGAATAGAATGGAATGGAATCGAAGAGCCGGGGACAGGAATCTACCCGAATAGAATCGTTTTTACTAATCCACCCGGCCAATCTCCCATCCCCCGGGTTGAACGCCAATCTCCTCTATTCCTATCAAACGGAGAAAAGCACCTCCTATTGAGGCCTATCTACAACAGGCCCTTCGTTTCCTTCTATGACAGATAGCTTTTTGAAATGCCAGCCCCCCTTTCCATATAATGATTCTATTTGAAGCGCCCCTCCTATTGAAAAGCAACTATTGAACTGGAACGGGCCAACACACTTTTCATTCACCCCTCCTATATCCATTACTACCTACCCGCATAAAGGGAAGGGATCGGTTCATTATCAAAGGGGCGCGGGGCCCCATTTCTTTATTAGGGGCCATCCCTTCATTAATGAGAAGGAGGGGCTAGAGACTCATCGATTAGCTAATAATCGAAGCTTGAATAATAATAGGGGACGGAAAACTCATACTAGGAGCAGGAGCTAGGAATAGAATGGATTAGATTAGAAGAGCCATACACCGGAATGGAAAGGAAGAGCAATCTACCCACCACATCAAATCCGCCTAAAAACTTCCCCTATTAATTAGTAAGACGGAAAAGAATGATTGAATATGAGAGCGACAGGCTCTTTCTTCCAATTCTTGTATGGAAGGGGTGAGGAGTTGGGCACTTCTTTCTCAATTTTATTCTTCCATCAATTCCCCGACCTATCCCAGGAGTGCCTGAAGGCCCAGCACCTCGCGAATCTCCCTATTCTAATCGGAATGAAATTCACATTTTTTTAAATAATGAATCCGTTCAATAAAGAATGGAATGAAGTGCTTACAAGAATCATTGGTGCGCTCCATTTCAAGACCCAATTTCTTATGCAAACCGCCGGTTCGGTTCAGCCCGCTGAATATCTTTTCTCAGTACAGTAAGGAATACGGGTTTCCTGTTCCCACCCATCCCCCGCTTTAGCTCACAAACCGTCGGGATAGCCGAAGTGGAGCAATTAGTACCGTGGATTATGGTTGTGGCACGAGTTACCAATTCGCAACATTATGAGTGGTAAATATTCACTAGATTCTCTAGGAGTTATACCCGGGCCCTATACCCGTACAGGTAGGGTAGGGTGAGCCGGAGGGACGGGGTAGGGTTTCGGCAACTTCCCGATAGTTGTAGTAGGGGCGAATCTTCCCGAAGTACCCCTTCAGTCAAATGATAGAGAGTGCTCAGATTTGGTCAAGTGATAGATAGTGCTCAGAGATCCACGGGTATTTGACTGGAACTTGTGAGTTGCCAGGTTGGTCGAGACTACTCATCCATACTGGGAGGTCAACCCATGGATTCTTTACTTCACCTTCAGCCCCACTATTCATGAAAAGTTCGGCCTCATGGAAAGCGAAATAAGTTGCTGGCTCCATCTATCACTGATACGTAGAAGAAACAGTAGAAGGCGGACGGGGGCTAGAAATGGGTGTTGGCTCGCCCCCTACCATTACATCAATTCAAGCCGGATCGAATCAGGGTTACTTTTAATGGGGCATGCTCGAGAGTAGTGCCTTATCTATGTCCAGGGTAGGCTTATATAATCGAGAGGGGGTGGGCGCCAGCTTATTGCAACAGTAGGGGCCGGCATCTAGCCAGTCCGAATCATCCATCCAGGCGCATCAATCACAATTCTATGTTTCGACCCTATTTATTCCCATTCCTGCGCTCCCGGGAGAAAGGAGGGGGACCGCCCTACACGATTAGGGGCATTTACGAGATAGTAATAGGAAAGGCTTTGTATAAATAGGGCAAGCACTTTTGATAATAATTCTTGCGGTCCACAGGTGGGGAATGGGATAGATTTGAATCGCATCACCAACCCAACTATTAGGGTTTTAGGGCCTTGTATCTTTTGGGCAATATCCGTTTATCGGTGAGATATGGGGAACAAGAAACGAACCTTCTGCTTCAAGGAATAGGGGTACTCCTGCCGTATCTACTCTTTGAAGTAGGCTGGAATCATAGTCATCGGGAGATGAGGGGTAATCGCCAACCTTCTCTTTGATTCGAGTAAAGGGGAAGCAGTTGAAACTAATCTTTTCTTCTCCTACCCCAGTGGAACGGAACAGGTAAGGAATCATACCCCAACCTTTTGTCTCTTGTATCAGGGTTGAATGAAGAAGGTTTTGACAAGGAATTGATTCTACTAATTATGGTAAAGATTCGATACTTCTTTTATTGCCATCGGTAGGTCTTAGATTCGAGATGTGAACTAATACAGCTCTAATCCTACTCTCTATTCGCCCCTTCACGGGAAGGCTAATCGAATGATTCCTTGCCCCTTTGTCCGGCTAAAGGGAATAAAGCCCCACCTAACTATAATTAGTCTAGCCTCACCTTTGATCCCTTGCCCAACCTTTTATGGAATATGGGAGAGAGAAGAACGAAGCCCGGGAATGTAGGATTAGATCCCCTTTATCTCTTTATTCTCGTCCTTCCTCATCACTAGCCATATCTTATTTTCTCCACCCCCAACATTCCAATAATAAGGGCATACTTTCAATATGAGTAGTCTTCTCTCCCCTACTATTGGAGGAAATGCTAATCAGTGAGAGAGGCAAGGAAAGGGAATCAATCACTACCTTTCTATCTCCTACCCCGTGGTAAGGAATCATAGTCTTATCCAGTATAATCAATTAAAGGGGATAAGATTAATGGGGAAGATATCAGAACCAATCATGATAAATTATTTATTCCAAGTCTTAGATACAAATAAAGGTATTATAATCGAGCCTTCTATTCAAAGTCACTTTCACACAACCGCTCGTTTGGGAGGGGAGTCAGAAGCAATGGTCATCAAATGGATCAGTATCACTAGAGTAAAGGGTTAAAGAGTAGGACCTTTACATCATATATGTATTGCCTTGATTGGGCAATGAGAGTTTTGAGATTCACGATATTCAAGATCATAAGGGATTCGAACACGACTCCTGCTAATCTACTCTTTCACTCTTGAATGATCAAATTGGTGTTGGCCCTGCATGAGGAGTAATAAGGGTTGGAGGAGATACAAAGGTTGGAAAGAGATAGAAAATTAACATGAATAGTAGCCTTTTCCTATTTTACCTTCATGGGAATATAGCCAACCAGCTATGTATCTGGCCAACTTAAAATATTCATGGGAGAACAATATTTTGAGGGCATATATTTTGAGAAAATATATTTTTAGAAAAGACATTTTTAGAAAAGATAAATCCTCTCATTGCCATTTCTCTATTTGATATAGCAACAAAAATGACTCAAGATATTTCAATCTAAAGCATCAAATGAAATAGCTATTTTTCTAGTCCATATATCTAGAAAAGTGACTCAACCCGATTTAATTCATGAGCTGAGTCTACAAGTCGCCAATTGGTTGTTGGATATAGCTGGAAAAGTGACTCAACCTCATTCTAGGAAGGGAGGGTTGGATTGGAGTTATCATTTTAATATGATCTAGATAATACTTAACCAATCTCAATATCCTCCAACTTGAATTACAACTTCCTCCAACCGATTTTGAAAAGCGACTAACTGAGAAACACAAATGAGAGAATCCTCCACCACTTTCTCTCCCCTACCCAGCCCCTATGAGATCTTAATTAATGAGGATTTGTAGGGCTGACACAACCTCACACGAAATACCGGATCCTTTAAGTGCCATTTCAAGATCCAATCGTGGTTTCTAGCCTTTTATAACACCTATTTTCAAGTTGTTAATATGTATATAAGATAATCGACTACATCTATTTTCTCCTAATAATGAGATTTGAAAGCTTTTAAATAAATTGGTGTGCAGAAAACCAGGGATGGATTTCTATACGATCAAAAGCCAAAGAAAGATATTTCAAGAAATATATTTCCGGTTTTGGGCTAAAATAGAATAGAGAGAGTATGCCTTACAACATAGGGAGTACCACACAGAACAGAGAGAGCACTCCCTAGAAGAGAGAGAGCACTCATTCAAGAAACTATTGAATAGAGAGAGCACTCCTTCAAGAAACTATAGAAGAGAGAAAGTATGCAACATAAGAGATAGAGCACGCAACAGAAGAGAGAACAATCCCACCGAAGAGAGAGAGCACTCTTGAAAGAAACTATAGAAGAGAGAAAGCACGCAACAGAATAGAGAGAGCATGCAATAGAAGAGAGAGAGCACTCCCTAGAAGAGAGAGAGCACTCCTTTAATGAACTACATAATAGAGAGAGCATGCTACAAAATAGAGAGAGCACACATAAAGGCTTATTCGATAAGCCAGAGAGGAAAACTTAGAATAGAGAGAGGGAATTACGAACAGGGAAGAGGCTAGATGGAAGAGAACTGGGAAATAGGGCAAACCTTAGGGAGAGGAATCAGACGATCTTGAACTTTGAAGATGATCTCTTGTTAGATAGAAAAATATAATTTAATTCAAAAAGCTTTTAAAAGAGATTTTAAGGAAAGAAAGAAAGAGATGCTTTTAGAGAAAGAAAAAGAAAGGGATCCGGGGAAAGTGAATTAAAGAATTAAAGAGCGGAGTCGATTCTCTTATATACGTATTAACAACCTTTTAATTAAATTGAATTAAAATATCCCTCTGCCTCAAGGCTTTTATTTCTCGATATCTATACCACTTTTAAAGGTCGAGTGGATTTCTTATTGAGGCAAAACCTTATTTTTTGTTAGGGCGATTTTAAAGGTTTAGGGCATTCTTCTAGAGTGGAGGGAAAACCTTCTTTTTATTGAATTTTTCTTTTTGATATTTTCCATACGTATTAAAATGGGATATGATTATTTAATTGATATTATTTAATTTAATTGATATTTTGGTTTTTGATTTAATTGATATTTAGGTTTTTGTTCGAATTCCAGAAGATTTTGATTTTTCAAATAATCCCTTCCTGGCCAAGAAAAGAGAATAATCCAAAAGATAATAATCCCTTGCCAAGAAAAGAGAGTTTTTAGCCCAAGAAAAGAGGGAGGACCAAGAAAGATATATCATGTACATTTATGTAGTTTTTAAAGAGGGCTGAAAAGAGATATTTTAAAAGAAAAGGTCAAGTAAAGAGACCCTTGTAGAATTGAAAGCAAAAATAAAAGCCAGAGAATAATACCTTGCCAAGAAAAGCTAAAATAAGCCCTTGCCCAGAAAAGAGAATAATCCCTTGCCAAAGAATAATCCCTTTTCGGGCCGAAAAGAAAAGAAAAGCCTCATCCTTATCCCTTGCCAAGAGAAGCACTCACTTTATTAAAGAGGTGCACTCGACCTTGATTTTAGAGTGCACTCGACCCGATTAAGAAAAGTTGTTGATTTGAAAAGAAAAACCTTTAAAATAAAAGAAAAGAAAATAAAAGAGGGTTGGGAAAGAGGGGCTGATTTGAAAAGAAAATCTAAAGGGAAGGGTAAGGGCAAGGGATTATGGAAAGCCTTGAAATTTCTTCTTTTCATTTCTTCTTTCCTTCCCATAAGGAATAAATCCCAATCCCATTAACAAAAACTAAGATGGCTATGGATGAAAGGCAATCCGAGAAGAATAATCCCCGCAATCCTAGAAATGATAAAAGGAAGCAATCCTGCCATTCATTACCCCCATGCATCGAAACAATACTCTGACCAAAGGAAGGCCCTTGAGCAAAGCGAGGCCTCTCCCTAAAAGATAGAAACAAAAGATACCTGCTAGAGATAGAAATATGGATAGATATAAACCTGCTCAAGATATAAATATGGAGAGATATAAACCTGCTAAATATAGAAATATGGAGAGATAGAAACCTGCCTTCTCGAGATAGAAATATGGAGAGGTAGAATATAAATATGGAGATCCCTTTAAAAGTGGGTGGCAAGAGGATTGGATTTTAATAGAATAGAAATATGGAGAGATAGAATAGAAATATGAAGAGATAGAAACCTGCTCAAGATAGAAACCTGCTCGAGATAGAGAGATGGAGAGATAGCTCCAAATATGGAGAGATAGAAATATGGAGAGATAGAACGACCTTGCCCTCAATAAAATAAAATTCTCTTTCTACCAGAAAAGCCCTCCACCAACCCTCCACCTTTAAAATTCCACTCGACCTTAATCCCTTACCCAGAAAAGAAAGAGATTTTTTAGTCGAAAAGAAAAGATAACCCTCCCTGCCAAAAAGAAAAAAAAAGAAAAGCAAAGAGAAGAGGTGAATAAGAGAGGAAGATTTTGATTTTTCAAATAGAGGGGGTTTTCATTCTTCATTCAATTTTCATTTTTTATTCAATTTTCATTCGGGAAAACCTTCTTTTTATTGAATTTTGGTTTTATCCTTTTTCGATTAGGGGGAATTCCTTCTTTTTTGTCAATCTATTTTTTGTCGATCATGGTTTGATTTTATTTAGTTTTGATTTCTATTTTGGTTTTATGCTAAGTAGGGAATTCAAAGCTTTATGAAAGTTCTAGATTTTCTGCGAATATTGGAAAAAACCAATAGGGTTTTAAGAATCCGTAACCATCTAAAAATTCAATCAACAGACTCTCATCCGTTTCACTTTTATTGGAATCCGTTTTACTTTCATTGGATTGATTCGTTTCACTTTCATCATCACCAAAAATAGCCCTCTTTTTTATCATCTGTTTTAAAAATAAAATTTCAATTCATTATTAAATGGAAGGGGACCTCTCCTCTCTATTTTAAAGGCAGCGTGATACCAACACCTTTAATTAAAGGTCCAGTGTTACGAATGGATAAAGCACCAAGATAGAGGGAGATGGATTGGATAAAGCACCAGGATGAAGGAATATGGATAAAGAACCTAGCTAACTCACTCCTTTGGGGAGCCCTTTAATATAGATCACAAGACTAATAATGAGGTGTGTCCAGCAAGCATCTCTATATACAGTTTATGATAACGGGTTAGTTCGCTGCTCTAGGATTGATGGAGTTGGTGCCTCTGTCTGGTCCAATTTTTGGGATGTGTCTAGTAGGCAAGCAACCATGAAAAGCAACCTAATGAAAGGCCTTCCCTTAAACTGGGAAATGATACAATTGTATAAGAGGCCAACCGATGGATGGAGATAGAAATCCTTAACTTGTTAGAATGACACGATCAATAGAAAATAAAGTTGTATTGACAAAATAAAGTTCGGATATAGAATCCCTACCTACTTCTTTAAAACTTAAGAGATGGGAATGCCTTTAATGAATAGAGTTATTTATTTTTGAGTGAGCTCCCCCTAGAAAATTGGGTGGGACAGAAAGAACCCTTAAAAAGCTTGAATTAAGAGCCTGCTTTTTAAGTTGTATCAGGGGTGCTCTTCGGAGGAACTCGACCTTATGGATAGAGGACTCCGTAACTTATCGATCAAAGCAGAGAGAGAGTAGTTTTATTTTTTTGAGGCTCTGCATCTAACTAAGAGAAGGATCGAACCTCTCCATTTATAATGGTATGGGTATTTTTTTCTATATGAACTATATAGGCAAGTAGGCAGGCGTAAGATTTTAGTCAATAGATAGAGAGCTTTTTAAAAAGAGTTGAATTCAGTTTCTTATAGCTCAAAACCCCCTACCTTCCCCCTCTATTTTGCTCTCTATCTCCTCTTTGAATATGGAGAGGGTAGAAAGCTCCCATAGAATTGAGAGTGATATGATGGTTGATGCCACAAGAGAATTTCTAATTAAGTCTCCTCCGTAATTTCCCCTGCATTCCAAAAAAAAAAAATGGAAATGGATCTTGTCAAATATTCAACATTTACTATGATCATTTCTCTCTTAGGTATTCGGGTAATCTTCCCAAATAGACGAAATATTACCATTATGTCAATGTCAATGTTACCAATTATCAATTCGAACTTTTCGATACGAAATAAAATGCTCTTACAGGGGATTCTTCTACTGATTATCATTTTTGCTGTAGTCTATAAAATTTTTGTTTTAATATTTCCAATCGTGGCCAAATTATTTTTTGTTCGGTTTTTTTCATATGATCAAAGCTAAATATTCCTCTTTTTTTCCTTGGCTTTTTAATCTACTCTGATTTGTAATAGAATATTTTCAGTTACCAGAAATTCTTCTAATGTGTGATATTCCCGATCTCCATAGGACCCCTCTAGATTTCAATGTACCTGCAAAATAAGAATCTCCCACTGATGGGGGGACAGCCAAATCCTCCTTTGTTGGTGAAAATTTGACCTCTCCCGAAGGGGAGCAGGGAAAAAGGGAGGGAACAAAAATGCGCAATGATATTTCGATGAGAGAATGCTCCCGTGTGGAAGAAAAGAGCATTTTAGTCTTAGTGGGAGAATCCTCTTATGTTGAGGTGCCTCCCATTGGAGAATTTAATAGAACCAAAAAACAGGCAACAAAGGTGATTGACACTCTTTTGATATGGTTGGAATATCTTCATGATGAAGAAACAACTTCTTTCGGCCATAGAAAAGCTTCTATAAGGGAGGCTATCATGCAAACGAAATAAGGCATTTCGACGCTAAGGAAATCTGACATGGAACTTCAATTAGCGATGGAACAGGTCTTTAGGTAGAGGAATCGATGGATGTCTTTCTCTATCTCTTTTTTGTCTTTTGAGAAGCTGCTCTTGAAATGGTATCTCTCCTTTTCCTTTCTGTTTCCTCTGTCTTGAATTATATAATGCATATATCCCTTTCTTTATGTGTTGAATAGTATTAAAGAGTTTCCTTTCTATATGGATTTCATAGTTCATAGTTCCAAAACTGCTACTCGAGAATAGGTCCCCAAAACAAAAAAAAAACCAAATCAACAAGATCAGAATCGAGTCGACCCAATATACAAATAATATAATCATAGAAAATACTAGAATGTGCTCATAGAGAATACACACGAAAATCATTCAACCGTTATCACCTCATCTTACTATTTACATTCCGCAACAGAATTCGACGTTTCTAATTTTCCATAGAATCCCGGGGGCTTTCTCAGCCACTATGGTTTTGTTCAGTCTTATTGTTAACTTGCAAATAGGTGAGGTAAGCCTTAGTTATACCAACAACTACCAATCCCTCTTCTATGTCGTAGAACCAAAGTTTGCTCTAGCTGTAAAAAGTTTGACTTTCTTAGCGTTGTGCTATCATATGGTTTTTGGAGTTTGTCATTTATGGTGGGATTTGAAGCTCTTCAGCCTCTCTATTTTGAAAAATAGAAATAAAAATGGCTTCTAAATTGTTATGTACATAAAATTATCCTTGATTTAGTAACTTTAATAACATTGATATTTCTTATCGTTATGGAGTCCTAGCCATGGTGATGGGGACAATGACTTCTTAATTAAGGAAATATAGATCGTTATTAATAATGTGTATTATTCATTTGTGGTACATTCCACACCCCTTACTGGAAACCAAAGAGGCACATTCCACACCCCGTACTAGAAACCAAAAAGACACATTCCACACCCCTTATTGGAAACCAAAAAAACTTTTAATCTTATCGATAGACTTGACGAAAATGATGCTGAGCTTCCTGTGACCTTGAGAAATGATCCATTTCCTCTTCTTTCGGTTATTTTATTAAGATATTTTTTGTTTTTGCTCCTGAAGAATTTGAAGGAATGACGGCGTATAAAAAGTCTGCTTGCAATTTCGAAATTGGCTCTGGTGGGGGAGACAGACTGGTATAAGTATCAGGATGAACTCCTTCACAAAAATATTTTTGAGGGTTCCACAAAATGAACCTGGAGCTCTGATATCGGAGTTTCTATTAGGGGAAAGTTATCAAATGGAGCAATTCGTAGGGCATTCACCCGTCCGAAATGGAGGGACTAGAAACATTTTTGGACGACATCCTCTATTTGGATTTGGACCAATTAGAGTCTCCGGGCATTCTTCCGGGACAACCTGAAAATAAAATGGGTCAGGGGGTTGTCGAGGTGGATACTGGGGATGGGAAGCCAGAGGAAAGCCCAGTTCCGGAGTGGGAAACCCTTCTTACAGAGCGCGGAGGGGCAATCTAAGGCCTGCGGAAAGTTGTAGATTGGGCTGAGTTCAACAACGGAGGGAGAATCTCTTCGAGTTGATTCGGGGGCCCAACAGCAGCCGCAGGTCGACGTCTCGGGAACTTGAAAGGGGCATGGACCTATCAGCTGAAGAGCGGCGCATGGTGAAAGAGCTCGTGGGTGTATGTACTCGGGTCCGTAAAGCTTTCCAAAAAGACGCGGAATAAAGCTCTACTCTACGGTGGATTCCCTCTACTCTATGGGTTTCCCTTAAAAACAGTTCCTTTTTCATAACTCCTTGGCTTACCTCTTTCAGATGAACAGGAGCACCGTCGAACCAAAATCCTAGCCTCGCTTTGAATTTTAGGGGGAGCTTTTAAAAGATTTTACAAGTCCTTCGATATATCTCTCATGTAGAAACAATGACGGGGGCAACCTTAAAAAGTACAGGAGAAGAGAAAGAAAAAGTAAAAGTCTTTATTACGCCAAACAGCCCGCTGGAGCAATTCGCCATTATCCCATTGATTCCTATGAAGATAGGAAACTTGTATTTATCATTCACAAATTCCTCTTTGTTCATGCTGCTAACTATCGGTTTGGTCTTGCTCTTGGTTCATTTTGTCACTAAGAACGGAGGAAACTTAGTACCAAATGCTTGGCAATCCTTGGTAGAGCTTATCTATGATTTCGTGCTGAACCCGGTAAACGAACAAATAGGCGGTCTTTCAGTAAATGTGAAGCAAAAATTTTTCCCTTGCATCTCGGTCACTTTTACTCCTTTGCCATTTCGTAATCTCCAAGGTATGATACCATATAGCTTCACAGTGACAAGTCATTTTATAATTACTTTGGGTCTCTCATTTTCGATTTTTATTGGAATTACTATAGTGGGATCTCAGAAAAATGGACTTCATTTTTTCAGCTTCTTATTACCCGCGGGAGTACCACTGCCGTTAGCACCCTTCTTGGTACTCCTTGAGCTAATCCCTTATCGTTTCCGCGCATTAAGCTTAGGAATACGTTTATTCGCCAATATGATGGCTGGTCATAGTCTAGTCAAGATCTCAAGTGGGTTCGCTCGGACTATGCTATGTATGAATAATATTCTGTATCTCATAGGAGATCTTGGTCCTCTATCAATCGTTTTTGCACTGACCGGTTTGGAATTAGGTGTGGCTATATCACAAGCTCATGTTTCCACAATCTCAATTCGTATTCACCCGAATGATGCTATAAATCTTCATTAACTCAAGTTCTTCTCCGACTCCGAGTTATATTCTCTCATTTTCTATGAATGATTGAACAGAAGCGATCAAACGAATGAACGCACTCGACCAGCTCTCTATACATGATCTTAAGGGGGCTTCTCTCTATACATGATCTTAAGGGGGCTTAAGGTTCTAAAGCCAGGGGGGGGATAGAGCTGAGAATAACCCAAGGGCTTGCTTTGCTTTGCTTTAAAGGTCGAATTATGGATAGAGCGCTTTTAAAGGCCCAGTTCATATGTTCTGTGTGTTCTGGCATTCACCCGTAGATTTAATTTTGATTTGCTTTCGATTCCGGCCCTCTATAAAGAAATGAATGAAGATTAAAATGCCGACCCGAGGGGAAAAAAGGCAGGGGACCATTCCTCTTTATAGTCAACACCTGCAATTCTGACAAGAATATGATCCCGAGGTCCCGGTTGCAGAGTTCGACGGATCAAGGCTCTTATTAAAGCCCGCCGACCTTACCTTAAAATAGAGGGGGGAGGGGGAGAAGCTTCTGAAGTGCGGCTTAAGTAATGAAATCTCAAGCACCAATCCCCTTTTAAAATAGGGAGGGGCAGACTCGATTCCCGATGGACCAGTAAAGCCCGGAGCATATCATCCTGCCGTCCTCGGAGGATTTGCAGTTAATGCCTGTAACTGGCCATGTCGCCCTTATAATAATCCCGGGGCGACGGCCATGAGAGCTATTATGGCTTTTAATGCCTTAGAGGCTCTTAGATTGAGGCTCTTTAAATCACGTTGCAGAATTGAGAGCCGGTAGATCGGCATTTATGATGTTAGGTAGAAGCTTTGGCGCCAGGCTTAGAGCCGGCCAGTTCTGTAATCTATAAATAGGTGCCTTTGAGCACGAAAAAACTCTCTCACGATCTTCAAGTAATGCATATGCTTTGAAGGGATAAATCTTGCTGTGAGATCGACTCAAAAAGCTTCAGGATTGGAATAGGAAGGCAATTAACCTTCTATGGGTCTTTGCATTCAATATTTGATTGTGTTGGGGCGCTGGTCCCTCTGTGATCGTGTGTCGGGTAAGATATCTTTTGCAGTTGGAGTACCAGTCCTTGAGACTGTGCCCCAGCCGTCCTCTCTCTTCCGTTATTCCTGGAGGCCCTTCCCCTTCAAGGTGTTTGGCTTGGTTATTTTTTTAATATTTAAATAAAAGCTGGAATTGTAGTCATATCTGTCTTATAGCTTGTGTTTCGATTGAGAGCAGCTTGTATATTATAATCATCTCTGAATGTTAGAATAGCTTTCTTTCCCTTTCCCCTCCACAAGATCATTGTATAATGTTGTAAAATAGTATCCACGGAACCAGCCGCCCCTGGAGGTTGTCCGGGATAGAATCCGGACATCCAATATACTGGTGACCGGGGCTTACTTCATTGGCCTAGAAACCTTTTAAATTACCCGAGTTGCTCAACAGGCAGCTTTTAAGTACCCGAAGCCCGGAATGGAATTTGTCTGTACCCGAAGCCGCATATACAGTTGACGCTCTCCTCTCTATTCCAAAGCTTTGCCCCGGATCCGTGAACGGGCGCGGGCGACCAACGCACACATGAGAAGGTAGGTCCCCTGCTAAACCATTAGATGTATGCAAGAGAGAGATAACATGTTCACTATTTATTAGATACGCCTTTTCCCCTGGTTATAATAGGGCGGGCAAACCGCTGCGCTGCGCTGTAATAGGGGGGGGGCGAGGAATGAATGAATGTTTAAGTCAGGTTTCACTGGTTGTATCATCGATTGCCTTAAAAAGTTCATCGATCGATTCCCCTTTTAGAATAGAGAGGGATACGTAATAATGAATGGTAATGGTTGGAATGAGAGCTCCCGTTCATCGTTCATCGACTGCCTCTCTATTTTAAAAGGGAGGAAAGAACTGCTGGCTATAGGAACGAACTACTTCCAGATCGCTTTCAATCCTAAGGCTCCGAGACCGAGCATGATCATGCTGGTGGGGCTCTAAGGACTTGTGGCAAAGGTGAAAGGCCAACCTCAGCCTTTAAAATTGAGAGGCTGCTGGTTGTCAATTGAGTGAGTAAGTCCTGCGTGCATGCTTATGGCTTTTAAATAAATAAATAACGAGGTCAAGCTTTTAAAAGGGGAGGATTAAAGAGGTTGTTCTTCCTCCTTGACCGTATCGATCAATAGGTCTAAGAGTGCGCGTTCTCTTCCTCTTAAGTAGTTTTTATAGGTCGAGTACATCAATAGATCTAATTTCCCCGCCCTCCCTCGACGACTTGGAAGAAGGGATAGAGAGTTGGTATTCGGGCCGAACTTCATTCAACAGGGGGGGCCGAAACCCCTTCACTGCGCTCTACTCCACGTAATTTTTAAGGTTTATGATAGGTCGAGTGCTGTCTATTAAAAGCCTCTCTATAATCTCGCGGGGTTGCTTGAGCTTTTAAGCCCTCACTAGGGACCCACCCGATCGATCGCTCTCTCTCTTTAATGTATGTAAAAACGACTCAAGGAGCTGGTTCGCTTATGAAGGATTCGTTCTCGCTGCAACCCACTGGGAGACTGTAGGCAGCAGGTCCCCCGGTCGATTCGCTGGTTCTCCTTCCATTTAAAATAAAGGTTCGGGATAACTTACTCACTTACTCACTTGTTTTGGCTTTAGGTAGGGCAAGCATTTGAATGAATGGTCAGCAATGAATCTATCTTCTCGGTCAGCAATGAATCTCTCTGGTCAGCAATGAATCTCTCTTCTCGGCTTGAAGCTAAACGAAAGCTCGACGAACCTTAAATGATTTTAAACTGGCTATCTATCCGGAAAAGTCGAAGTGATCGATGCTTTCAATCAATCGCTGCGCCTCTCTCTCATTTCAAAAGGCGCAACAACCTGGAGCACTGGCCACCATAAAAGGTTCTGAGGTGGTCAGACCGGGTCATGCAGCAGATTCTCCTTCGAACCAGTAGAGCAGTGTCCGAGCGCCCATAATATTTATCATAAAAAGTCTCGAATCCATTAATAGAATAGCCTTCCCCCACCCCCTCTCCCCCTTTCTAGAGCTATTATAATTAAATACACGTACAAATGAAGGGAGACCCACCGCCCCCGAATCAATCTGTTTTCTCCGGCGTTTTCGATCGGGTGTAGAAAAATGAAGTTCTATTCAAGATAGTCCAGAAGCACCTCCGCATCGTTGCATGTCTCAGAGCAGCTATCTCTAGTCGCATATATCTACGATCGTACCTATCACCCCAATCGTTATTCCTGGCCCTAGGCGGAGCGGCCCCTATCTCTATAGTGCTGAAGAATTGGAAACAGGAACGGAAGCAGATCCCCACTATAGAATAGAAAGGGCATCATCAGCCCTATAATCTCAAGGGGTTTCAAATCTCCCGGTTCTTCTCCATCGTCTTCCCCATCTCACTTAGTAGGTGGGGTATCATCTCTTATATCCGTTGGGAAAACAAACATATCTATTCGTTTCGTTGGCAGTGCTTTGAAACAGTGTTATCGAGGCCGGAAGAAGAGAGAAATAGAGTATGCGAGGCGAACAACCCTATCGGAGAACCTGGGCATGCATAGTTCCCTGGTAAGGACGGAACGAATGCGGGTGGGAAACACTTTTCTATCGAAATGAGGTTCTATAAAATAGGAGGTGTACGTAAGCTTGGAAGGGCGGCCCCATTATGGATAGTAGGGCAGCGGGGCGGGGTGTACCTGAGAACGGATATACTGAGAATGGATAGGAAATAGGAACGGGCACACATAGCGGCATAGAATGAATCAAGGTATCTCACTCAGTATCGTTACACGTAGGCGGGCGGAGCGAGCATCCATCCTTCTGACGCATCATGCTATGGTTATTCCCAAGGGGGTGTACCCACCGTCAGAAGAAGGACCAGAAGCAGCTAAAGTGGTTGGGACCTGAGGCAAATAAATGAATTCAGAAGCAGCTAAAGTGGTTGAAGAGAAAGTACAAAAGGGCAGGCGAATCCTACTATTCTATCTAATTTATTTGAGCCGATAGCTAGTAATCTCTTAAAGCAGCTAGAGGTGGGTGATAAATCTACATCCCTAGGCAAATCGAAGTTGGCAGGCCCCTATCTCTATAGTGCAAAAGCTATGGTCAAAGGCGTAACACTGGGAATGGGGGGAACACTGATTTTCTAGCTAATTCAAAGTACCGGGATGGAAAGACTTACTATAGGTTAGGGCAGCAGATGCAATGCAAGATGAATGAAGCCCGGGTTGGTTCTATTCGTGTTGTGTAGGAGTGGCCCAGATATAGGTAGTAGGGGCTTCTTGTAAATGGTGAAGTGAATTCGTCTGTCTCTAGTCTAGTGGTTATCTAATCCCTAGTGTTTTCTCCCGCAGCAGAATTCGCACAGCACTCGACGAGTTCCAATTCAACGATCTGTCTCCTATCCGGGGAGGTAGGTAAAGCCCATGCATGTTTCGTCTATTTGAGTTTAGTAGAGCTCATTCCATTCGAGAAAGAAGAGCTAACCTTACCTTCCGGGCCCATTCCCGAGTGGCCCCTATCTATATCTCTGGGGGACTAACCAACCAATATTAATGGGTGGTGCGGGGAAGCAAAGGAGGCAACTATCTGTTTCATAGCAGGCGGATCTTTTCTTTTGCAGGTGTTTAGACGGCCCGACCTGCCCATCGAATCTCTTAAGTTAAGCAACTGGAGCGAGGCATTGCGACCCCTATAGATAGTAGGGCCCGCCCGGTTTCTTTCATTGAATCTGGTCTTCCAAGGTTATATACGTTCCGTTCCCGTTCTATATGGGTAGGTGGTCCTTTATCTTCACCCATCCATAGATTCCATTTTGATCCGCGATTTGGGTGGCCAGCACTGAGTGGGCGGGTATATTAACGTTCTAAATTCATCTAATAAGTCTTAATCTGGCAAATGGTTAACGACTCATTTTCCATTCCTACCGCCTATAGAATCAATAGGGCCCCCCCATTATAGAGAGAGTAGGGCGACTTGATTGTCAATGCCAGTCCTTCCCTTGTGAAAATATGAGGTGGCTGCATGCAATCTCTGTTCTTTTTCCTTCCCCTGACTTGAGTCGGCTCTAAATATGCCATGCTGAACCTAGAGAAAGCCCCCCTACTATTTATAGGGCCCTACTATCTATAGGGGATGGGCGAGATGTGAGTGAGCGAATAGGTAGTTGCAATGACTTTGCTATGCTGCTGTTGCCCCATTATAGAGTAGGGGCCAACCGATACTAACGAATTGATAATCCCACACACAGGGATGGAAGGGCACTGCTTCTTGCTAACCTCGTCACTTCACTAAGATGGGAGAGAGCCCACCTAGTATGACTGGTTATAGACGCGGGAGAAAGATCTCTATTACTTACAACCTTAGTAGAATTCATTCTCATGTTACTCCGATTCTCCCGGTTGCCTGCGTTTCCATTTTTATTTCATTCCAATGATGCTGCTATCAGCTAGCTAGAGCTTGAATGACTGATCACAACAAACAGACGGAAAAGAATGAGATAAAGCGCCCTATCTCTATAGTGCTTACTTAACCGCCCCGGAAAAGAATAAGATAAAGGCGTGCGTCTCGGATGCCTTCTTCACTCCCTGGACTGTGCGTACCTCCCCGAACCAGAAGGATTGAGCGAATCAACATAACTATCGATTACCAGTAATATATGACATATATATATAGGGCTAGATATAGATAGCCTCTACTATAGAAAGGGCCCTATCCTCTATAGTGAGAGTAGGGCCACTAGAAAGTTATGGAGGTATGGAGGTAGGGCCCCTTTAGATAGTAGGGGAATTAATAGAAATAGATTAATGAAAAGGGGAGGGAGGAGTGAATCCATGGAAAAGAGTAGACTGGAATATCCTAGTGCCGTTCAAAGTCATATCTCATTTGCGAGTCATCTCTCGTTAGCGATTCGCCCCTATATAGAAAGGAGGGCACTCGGGGAGGTCAAATTCACGTTTACCACCATGTGTAGGCATTTTCCCGGCTCAACGGACAGTAAGCATTAATGATTGCCGGGGTGATTCACATTCGTTCGGAGCGAGTGATCGCCTTAGTCTTTCTTGAATGGGGAGACACGAGATTTCTCTCCAAGTTAGTTGCCGATGAACTGGGTACAGTGGGGAGGGGCATTGATTCCTATTCCCAGGGAACGGACAAATGAGTCAGCCTTCCAGAGAATTTAGAAAGAAAAGGGTTTATTTCTCATTACTTTTATTTCTTATTCAATCAATTGGCAGTGAATTCAAATAAATGAGATTGTTTCTCTTCGGCATTCCACCTAGTGAAGTAGGACCTTCGGTCAACAGGCTAGAGAGGGGGAGAAGCAGAATGATCCCGCATTTCTTCCAGTCTCGTTGGTCAAAATCTAAACTAGATCTAAACTAGAGTGCTCGCTCCTCTATCTAATTTGAAGCGGAGGCATTTCATATGACCTAACCTATCTTCAAGGTCATTGCAGAAATGATGGATACCCATCCCAGACTATGATGGTAAGAGAGTTAAACCCGCCTTTCCACCAGAAGAGTGAAGTTGGTTGTGGAATGATCCAACCATCGGGGAGAGCTTTTATGTGGGCTTGACCCCGCCCTCTCTTAATTGGGATGGTCAAGATCAATCTCCGAGACCCATCCGCGCCAAAGACCGCTATTTCGAGCCTGGTCCTGTCAGCACTCCGCCAGTTAACTCTCCGACCGCCCGTAGGTTTTTGCACAACTACTTCATGTCCCTTCTCGGTGTGTCTCCAATCGTCATCTGAACAAAACCTGCGATATGGCATCAGCAAACAGAACACCCTTTTTACTCCCCATTTCCTCTATACATATCTATATTCATTTCATCGAGGGCTGATACTGAAGAGAAACACGTGAACGATGCGATTAAGAAATAGAGATTGGTTGAGTCCGCCCCTACTTTATAATGGCGGTCGAGTTATCCGGCCGAATGCTTGCTCTCTCCCTCCCACTGCTCTTCACCTCTTCTCCCTTCAAATCGAGTTATTCCTATCCTACCAAATTCTTCCAGCAGGTCGTTAGCTTCTTTCAGGAAGTCGAGTGGCCGTCCTATCCGTTGTTTAGTCACTGGCCGGCCATTCCTCCGCAGCAGATGAACTCATCCAATTCACCGTATGAATCGAGAAGAGGGGCGAGCTAACGAGTGTGGCTTTCAAGTGACATAAGGGTCACGTGATCGTTATTACATATATAATATGGGAGGAGGAAGAAGCTATCGGCCCGAGTGCATGCGGGCCAGGCCAGAGTTTGCTGCGTCTGCACACTAATTGCAGCTGTAGAGCCCGCCCCCCTTCGATCGCCCGCCTTAAGATCGGGTGCATACAGAGGGCGGAACGACCGAATCGACTCAATCGTTGGATCAACCTTTCCCCCTTTCTACCCTACTCTATAACTATTATAACTATTACAAGCCCCCCCAGCTATCTATAGTAGGGGAAGAAGCGAGCCATTGACTTCGCCATTGGATGCCGTAAGCCATTGATGAGGATGAGTTACCAGCTAACCAGCGGAGCCTTGCCTGCCGATGAAGATGGAGAGGGCAGGGCCGCCTATAGATAGTAGGGCCGATTCGAGGAGAACTATTCTAGCATGCATCCATTGGCGATTGGATTCTAGTAGACTGGACTAATGTCTCCCTGGTAATGTCTCCAAAATCTGGGTGGCCCACTCGATCTGTGCCATCTTGATCATTCCTTCATCCGGTTAAACTGTTTTTTCGAACTGTTTATTCGCGGCTACCTCGTGTTTCATTTAAACTATTAACGGGGGTATGGGGTAGGGGCTTTCCTCGGATCAATGTCTTCCGAAAGACTACCTCAAGCGGCGGACTCGAGAACATGAAGTTAAGTTGTACAGGAATAAGAATGAGAATAAGAATGGAATAGCAGAATAGGAATAGAACTGGCCGGGCCGATGGAAACCACTCTACCGAATGCTCGGAAATGCTCTACAGCACCCTACCGATGGGAATCGATGATAGATAGTCGACGATTCATCGATCTGGATCCATCCAGCCATCATCCATCACGGATGGATAAGATAACATCAATCTGGAACCATCAACCATCATGGCATGCCCTATAGATAGTAGGGCATCGATCCGGAACATTTTAAAAATAGGATGTGAGAACTGTTGCATAAAAGATGACAAAACAAAAGATTAATTAGGGAGGGAGTAATGGGGGAGGAAGTAAAAATACGTTCCGTAGCTCCAAGGTTTCCGAGACTAGAGGCTCCGATTAGCCCCTCGCTTTGCGGTACTGCGAGACAGATATCAAATATCTAGTCCAGCATGATGCTCTTGCTCTCTCCGGAATGGATTCATTTCCAGCGGCCGACAATGGTGGAATTGGGTATACAATCGGTTGGTTTATCTCCCTACTCGTTGGAACGTACGGCTCCCCAAGTACCTATGAATGGGGGAGAGAGCATGTCGTAGAGCAACCCGATCCTGATGAATGCATGCACGAGCAGCCGGCCTTCTTGGATATGGGCGTCTGGGACGTTCGAAATTAATATAGGTACTCGACCGGCCCCATTATAGAGTAGGGCTCGGATCGCACGCATTCTGGGAAAAGAAGGCTACGTAAAAAACCTCCAAGTAAAACCTGACGAATGGGCCTTCTTAGATATGGGCGCCCCCCCCTTTTCTATAGTTATAAAGGAGGGGCTCACTGCCCCATAAAAGCCTATCTATAGTAGGGGGGCCCTCCCTGTCGAGTGCCCGCCGCCCTCTGTAGTTCGGCGGTTCCGATAAGGTTTCTCCTCTCCCCCCCCGCTATTAGCTATTAGGGTCCGATTGGATGCACTGGCGCCCCCTATCTATATAACTGGCCTCTTCCGGGGGTTCGTCGGCTCAAGAGATCGATCGACCCGCCGGGGAGTTGGCCGGCATTTCTTCACTCATTCAGTCAATAATGACCCTTCGCTCTCTCGACCTTCGTTCCTGTTGGGTTCGATGGTCGCTAGTCCGATCTCTCCCCTGGTGGCTCTCCCTGTGGCTTAGCAGGGAGTAATGGGCTTTGTTCCGTCTCTGCCCGGCCCAATGTCCTATCGGTCTAGAGGCCCGCTCCTACCCCATTGTGGAGTAGGGGCCCCTACCTCTATATTGGCTAGAGGTAGGGGCGGGCGGGCCAACCCCTATTTAAGAGTGCATAAGAAAGATATCTCCCTCTCCCTATTTACAGGTCGATCTCATCTTAACCGGTCGAGCCGCCCCCCCCCCTTCCTATAATAGTTGTGAGAAAGGCCTTGTCAATCCCAAGTTATTATATTTAAACATCTTTTGTTCTTACATCTGTAATATGGTTCGAAGAAGGAGAGGAACGAAGTGCCCCACCCATTATCTAATCGCGACAGCTTTAGTTGGGTAAACCTCCCCCCTCCCCCCCTATTACTATAGTAGCGGCCAGCTTTATTTAGGTCAAACTTTCCCATTCCCCAGCGCCCGGGCAACCTTTCCCATTCACTTGGATCCTTACCTTCAATAGAGCGTGTAGGGATCGAATATGGAGATCTGCGAAGGCGCGCCCAACTATAGATATAGGGCGCTGATAGGAACATTCAACCAACACCGGTAAATAAAGGTTGAACACTCCTCGTTTACTGCTGGCGTAGGCCCCCGTTTGGTCCGCTTTCGCACCTCCCGGCTTTAATTTAATTTAATTTAATTTAATTTAAAGGTCCGGATCGTCCCGTTATTGCTTCTTTGGTAATATGACTCGAGGAACCTCTTCAGCGAGCGACAGCAAGCTAAGCGGCCAGACTTTACGAACTGACTTGGCTCTGGGTAGATAATGCCGGTCGTTACCCCGGTGATTTCCGGAAACTGGAAAGGTGGAATCAGTTCTATGGAGGGGCGGAGATTACTATTCTCGAGTGTGGATCCCGTGTACGAATATGAGGAGCACCCATCTCGTTTCTGTAGGCTTCGGGATCGAGGTTTAATTATCCAAAAAAAAATCCCCTCTCTCTTTCTAAAGGATCCGGCCGGTACCCACTGGAATGAAAGAGCTCGCTGGAACTGGACTCCCTCTCTCATATAAGGTGAAGGAAGAATCAAACGAGTCACCTGTGCCTACCGGGTGGGTGGGGGGAAGAGTGGAACGAAGAATCCTGCTCCCGCGCCCTCTCTATTCCAAAAGGAGGTTTCAGTTCGCAGCGATAGCTTAGATACTTATTATTATTATTATTATGAAGGGGGAATAGGTCATTCATGATTGCCTGGATTAAGACCGCGATTTTCTGGTTTAGAGATAGCTTCCGGATGAAAGGAGCTTTGGAAGGCGTGCTAAAGCGCCTTGCTCTCGCGCCCATCATTACTGATTAATAGGTAATTAGATGGCCCATTTTTATCCACTCGAAAAACTTGGAATGGAAACAACACCATTGAATTTTAAAGAGCAAAACTTTTAAGCTTTCTAAGCCCTATTCTCTTCAGTTAGGCAATTAAGAGGCTTAGAATTGCTCTATCTATAATCGGGAGAGGACAATTTTACTTGGATAAAGTGCCATTCCTTCCTCGATTCGTAACTGGGGGAATGGTATGCCCGGCCAGTGCCAGCTATGGGACTTGCTTAGATTGACTGGACTCAACAAGGGACGAGACCTCTCCTTTTTAAGGTTGGGGTGATCCGCTTTTGGCTCCCCAAGCGCCTCTTGGGATATAAGGTGGAAACAATCTCTTTCCACGAAACCATGCTAGGTGCGATCGATCTCCCAAACCTAAAAAAGATATTTCCGAGGGGTCCGCCCTCTATCTATAATCTTGATCGACTATCTCTCTACTTGAAGGTATTGTGAACTAGAGATCTATGAACGAATGCTATAGCCCGATTACCCGGTTTCCGGCCCCTCTCTATTTTAAGGAGCGTGCCTACCCCCTCTTTTAAATAGAGGGCTACGAGAAGGAACCGCGGGTACGGGCATTGATCGAAGCGGAACCGCAGCGCCAGAGGGCTCTTTTCTCTATTAATAATCGCGGGAAGGGATAAAGCAACAAAAAGAGTATGCCGTGCCGAGAGGTTCTTCTTTTTCAACACCCGCAGCCGCAGCTATTCGAGAAAGGAGAAGCGCGTTCTACCAGCTCAGAATCGATCGTGACAAAGGAAGAGGAGGTGCGTGCCCCCTGCTTCCATGCGTTCATTCCTCGATCCAATAGCTTCTCCCGTACTCTTCTCTCCGCAGGCACTATTCCCAGCCACGGTCGGGCGGTTCCTGCATGGTCTTTCGGGGGGGGCCCCCTACCAACGCATAGAGATTATAGAAATGATTATGACTGCCTCAACCGAACTATAGAGGGCCTTCATTATTCATTATTAATTATCACAGAGCCGCTTGAGATGGGGGGAGGGCTTAGAAAAGCGAAAAACAGCTCTCTGTTCTATCACCAACCTTCGCAGATCACTTTCGGTCTCTCCCCGTGTCATCATTCCCTCCCCTTTCCCCGCTGTTCCCAGAACCGCGCATTTGATCGAGCCTGAACTTACTAGACCAATCGCACAACAGGGATTCTCGGAGGAAGCAGTGGGCCTTCCATGTTCAGCAGGTTCAATGCCCACTGTGTCGGACTGGCTCGGATAGGGACTCCCACGCAAGCAGAGTTTCCCCTTCTCAAAGTGAACGCGTGATCATGAATGTGATTCCTAATGTGATCCCGTAGTGGTTCCAATCCAATCCAAAAGTGCTTACCAATGTGATCCCGTAGTGATAATACATGTGATTCTGGAAGTGATCACAAACAGATCACCATTGAAATCGATCGGATTATGCTTTAAAACGAAGGGGTTCGGTTAGCTCGACCATCAGCTGTTCAGGGAGAGAAAGGCTTGTGGTTCTTTCCCCCCATCAGCCTTTAAAAGGTGGAGAGACAAGGACGGATGGTGAACCCGCCGCCCCTAAGCTGTTCATGGATAAAAGGCTAGTGGGTTGCCTCGCCCCCCTAGCTGTCGGTGGAAAGGGATTGAAGGCCAGTGCCCCGCCCAAAGGCTCAGTTCGCTATCGCTCACTGCACTTTATCCCCGGTCCGTCCGAAGGAGATCGACTATCTCTATCTCCCTCCTCCTTAAAATTTGAGCCTCTCCCAAATTAATAAGGTCGAGCGCTTATCTAAAGGCCCCTTATTTATTAGAGGGGGGTCGATCGTTTAAATGGGGATAGAGAGCGGACCTTTTAAATCAAGCATAACAGTCTTCTTACATATGGTTTAGCGATGCCTTGAGAAGGGAGAGGGACTCGCTTACCGATAAAGTGGGGGGAGGATACGCTCTCTTATATGGGGTGAATGGGCTTTGCCATTTTGAGGGGGTCTTGAAGACGAACCTCTCCATCCATAATCGCACCAGCGGCTGAGAAGGGAGATCTCTTAAAGCTTCCCTCTAACGTGCCGTGCCTAAGGAGGGAGATAAACGATTGCTAGCACTGCAGCTGGGGTGATGGACGATAAGCAAGAGCCCCGGGAACAGGCTAGACGAAACGGGCTAGACGAAAGAGCTGGACGGAAGAAGCGCGAATCCATCCTTGACCAGAGATACGCATCCATCACATATCATAGAAAGAATGGATGGATACGCATCCATCGTATAGACTAAAACAACCATCACGATTGGATTCGAACGCATGCTCCGAAGAAAGAAGCGTGAACCCGCCATTCTGGCCCGTTTTCTGCTCCATTTTTAAAAGCTCCCTGTTTTAAAAATAAAAAGCCCGACTTTAAAAAGAAAATCTCGCCGTGTGACCTCTCTATTCTATAAAAGAGTTGTTGTCCACTTCCCACAGCTAGGAATACGGGGGAAGGATTTCCCGCTCAGATGCTTCAGTCCTTCCATGATCCACAAATGGAATGAATCGCCTTTGGAAGAAGCGTGAATCCATCCATATACATAATATCGGTTGGAGGTAGATCCCACTGTCTCATTCCTCTCCGGTCGAATTCGACTAGCGAAAGGAAACGAGAGCATCCATCCGACCCCAAACGAAGTGCCCGTCAAAGCGGCTCCGGAGATCGTGTGACCTCTCTATTTTAAAAGAGTTGTTGTTGCTCGAAACCTGTCTCGACCTCCTTGAGTAAGCCGGCCGGGGCCCGGGTTTTGTTCTGAACCGGTGGACGATTTTTGGGGTAAGACGGGTGGGATCAATAGGCCTTTGGTGCCCCCCTGCCATGTGAACCGGGGCAAGACCTCCCCCCTATCCCTGCCGATGGATGGATTTGCGCTTCTTCCCCGAAACCGCGCGAGAGCGGATAAAGCCGGCGAATCAAAGGAAATCTCCGCCCGATCTATTGCATGTAAGGGGCGGACAACTTCAATGCTCTCAGATGGACTGCTGAAACGATTCTATGTATCATCTATATATCATAAAAGAAGTTGAGTTCCGAACACCATACCATGGGTTGGCCCTCTCGTACAAGGTTGGGGGTGAATAAGCCGGAGACACACAAGACCCCGGACTCCAAGGTAAGGCTAACGAAACAGATTCCTTCAGTAGAGTGCTCATACTAAGGTAGAGCGCTCAATGGGCTAGGGGAGCTTACCCAACTCCATCTGGGAGCCGCTGAGGGGTTTCTGCTATCGATGCAGAACGTGAAGGAACGGGAACCTCCTTCCGCCCGGAATGACTCTGAACCCCGGCCTTATGGATAGAGGACTCCACAACTTCGGAAAAGGGATGCTTTCCCATCCCATTCATGCGAAAACTCATGGTCCAGAGACTGACGGATCAGAAACGTTCTTTCTCTCGTCGGAGCTCTCTCTCCCGGGCATCCAACCGGCGCCTCTCTATTTTAAAAAGACGAATTGATCCATTCTGATTCCGTGTCAAACAGGATTGTTTCTTCTCACCCCCCCCTCCCTCCCTGTTCAGCGAGGCGGGGCGAGCCCCCTTTCGACTCTTCCGGGGCACCGAGACATGGCCGGGACTCCCTCGGGGGAGGCAGCGAACCGGCCCCACCCGAAAGGAAATAAACCTAGTCTCGGCTTGTTGCATCTCTGCATTCGGGCCTTGAAGCTGCTTCTTCCTTTTCCCCACCCGAATAGGCATTGTTGAATAGAGTACTCATGTCTTGTTACACCCATCAATTCCAAGTGGAATAAGAGAGGAGAAATAAGCCGGGCCCTTCTCCCTGATTGCAGATACGGCTTTTATCTTAGCCGGGAGGACCGGGGGAAGAGGGATAAGGCCCAACTCATAATCTTATAAGGTGTTCTCCCCCCCAAGTATGGCTATTAAAGCGTTTTGTTGTGGAAGAAGATACGCCTACTTCTCAGACACCCTTTCTTCGCCATTAATAGGCGTTCTTCGCCATCGCCATTAATAGGGGGGAGGTGGAGATGATTAACTAGAGTCAGCTATCTAATAAGAAGTTACGTCCTACCCATACCCATTCATTCGTTCCTGGCTCGGCTCCGATCACGAGAGAGACCCGCTATCAACCTGCGCATTTTATATACTTGTCTGATTCTATGTACTCGTCCGGTTTTTAAAATAGAGAGGTTCGTTATGAGCTTTTAAGGATTCTCTTGTTCGCCCATGAATGTTCGTAAAGGGAATATCGAAGTGGCTTCTTTAGGTCCAATTCCACCAGATACCGGCATCCCTCCTCTAATCTTCTTTCTGATGCGCGGAAGGCCCTTTATTTCTTTGAACGGGGAGGTTAAAGGAAAGATCGGACTGAACGAACGTCACTTTGACAAGGCCCAGCGACCTATAGTATCACGATGAAAGGCGACGTTCTGGACCCCAGTGTTGTTGGTTAGGGCCAATGGGGGAGCTTTTAGAGGCTTCTGCTGGTTGGTTAGGAATGGCAATTACGTTCAAGCTCCCTCTTTCTTTTAAAACAGAGAGGTTCGATCGGATCAGCGATGGAGAATATAGCGATGGCTTCTGGTTGGCGGGGAATGGCGGTCGGCGAGGAGTGGCAACCAACTACTCGCTCCCTATTGATTCTATAGTGCTTGCCATGGTCGGGCCCTAAAGTTTTATAGGCTTTCCCATTAAATGAACGAATTTGTCTGTCTCTCCCACACCTCCTCCTCACTCCCTTCCCGGCTCACTCCCCTTTTCCAGCCATGTGCCTTGCCCACTTTCCCCCCCGTTCCTAAAGTGGTCAGGGGCCGAAAAGCTGTCGTTGATATAGCGGTTCGATTTGTTCATCGAGATGGCATATATTTTTAAGAGCACTAGGTAGAGCAATGGGCGAGGGAATAGCTAGTGTAAAATGAGGTGATCCTGCGATTGCTTGCCTTGCCCTTGCTCGCTCCCAATAGAGGAGGAGGAGCCTTAGCCTTCTATTACTTTTTACTAAATATTAGTAGAGTTTTCTCATGGCAGGTTCAGAACGAACAACGCTAGCCTAGCTATAGGCTTAACATACATAACACCGCTAGCCGTATGCTCAACATATTCGAACGTTTAATTCGATAGTCTGCTGCTGTCTCTCACTGCATTCCGATGGTTCGCTGTCGCTTATTCCTTAGAAAGAAAATGCTCATCTCTGGAGTCAGTCATATTACGTATAAAACCTCCTATCCAATCGGGCGGGGTTCATGGTTCTACGTGAATTGCCCCTCCATCACGGTTCGGAAGTCAGTGGTGGGTTCTCGCTGTCGCTGATTATAGATAGAGAGACTTGAAACCTATGTTCTTTTGATGGGAAATGCTTTAGAACTTAAGGTGGGGTCGGATATTCTACTCGAAACCTTTCAAGAGTAATGGAAGGAATGGCAGAGGGATCTATTTCCCCCATTATTCGTAACTCCCCTTCCCCTTCCCTATTCGAGCCAGTCCCAACCGAGAGAGGTCTTGTTGTCAGCTCCGTCCCTTTAACGAAGAACAATGTCGATTTAACGCTTTATCCTCTTCGAATAGTTAGAAATCTTTCCTTTCCACGGATAGGACAAAATAAAACCATCTGATTTGATTCGTTCTCAGTAGCCATGAGATAATCATCTTAGGGTGATCTTTTTATCGACGGATGCTTTTCTTACACCCTTTGAAATAGGGAGGAGAGCGCCATCATTGACGGTTTAAAAAAGGGAAACGACCTCAAAGTTTTGGAGATACAAAACGACTAGACTCGGCCTTAAAACTCTTCCCTCCTTGGGATCTCAAAAGGAAAATCTTTAAAACGACCTTAAGAGTTCATTTCCGCGCTCCTGGGGTGGGGAGAGGGCTCTTTAAAACCTCAAGCTCTTTAGTTTTTATAGGTCGAGGGAGAGAGCTTTTAGATAAGCACTCTTAAGGTAGGCCTCTTAATAAGGGAGAAGAGGCACTTAAGGAGTAGTTCATGGGCTTTTAAAATAGAGAGCGCCGGCCGGCCGGAATTGAAAGAGAGCAAGCGGGATTTTATTATTTATTTCTGAAATCAACCTTTTTAAACTTCCCGATAATTAATCCCTTTTGCCCGGGTGGAAATAGGGAGTTGTTGTTCCCGCACCTGCTCCTTAGAAAAAGCGGATCCCCTGGTTCTCGAATTCCCCATATAAAAAGGTTATCGAACCCCTCCTTCTATTCCATGAACGAATATCGGAAAGCCTCTCCTCTCTGTTTTAAAAGGGGCAAAGCTCTCTATCTATAAATGAATTCGGGAAAGAACTAGAGGGACCTTACTGCTTGATTTGTTTAAGGTGCGTTCGGGACAAAGAGAGATGGGGGGGACCCACCCTTACTCGAGCATGGAGAAATACTATACTTTCGGGTCGGGAAATTCCGAATCCTCGGAGCATGCTTATGGCTTTCATAAAAGGTAGAGCTTTCAACGAAGCTAGAATGACCCGCGTGACCTGCTGAACCTACCATAAAGAAAGATGTCACACCTGCCCGGCCCCAGGAACCTATCTATCAATAAACGCTTGCCCCTGGGCTCTTTATCTCAAGGTTCCTGAGAAGTATCAAGCCAGGAATCGCTCTCTATTATAACCAGGGCGATTCGTTCCGTTTTTCGGCCTTTTTATATGGGGAATTCGCTTCAAATTAAAAGCGAGCTGTCTCAATCTTTCACGCAGCAATTTTGGGCTGGGCCCACCCCTTTTAAGAGCATCTCAAGCGCCGTTTCCCCTCTATTCCCCCTCAACCCCCATGCCCGGTCGAACCGGCTTACTTATCCGGCTTACTCATACACATATGCAGTCGGAGCAGCTAGGATTACTGCAGTGGGCGATGGCTGCTGTCACTAGAATCCGTCTATAGAAACGGGTTTTTGGGCTTCCCCACCATGTCCTAAGAGTGCCTAGAGGTATTCTTCCTGAATGCTATTCTGAGAAGTTCGGGGAAATGGAGATCAATGGCGCCTGGCTGGCATCGGTTCATGGTAAAAGATTGTTATCTTCATGAAATCGAAGTATTATCTGAATGGATAGGCTAGGGTGGCCCTTCGCTTTCGCAACATTGGGAGCTTATCTAAGCTCGTCCCGGTCTCTTTCGTCCAGTTACTCCCGCTCCGCTCTCTATTTTTAAAGGGTTAGTCCGCTGTCCCGCATGTTTAAAAGGGCCTTTTAAAACAGAGAGGTTGTTTCTGTACGGTTCTCGGAATCTCAGCCTCCTCCGATCGGCTCTTCTATTCTCCCTTTCCCCCTGGTCCAGCCTCGAATGAATCCGTTCTCTCTTTATTCATTAGGTGCATAAGAAAGGGAATTGAGGGGATCAGGCTCTTTAATAAGGTTTCGTTTTCTTATCAATCAAAGGTACAAAAGCGATCTTTCCTTTCCAATGGTGGGGTGGGTGGTGCAGGCGAATCTGTTAGGTTCTCTGTTTTGTTCGGAGAGCTCTCAAAAGGGTAAGGTCATGTTCATGGCCTCTCTATTTCAAAAGGGCCGCGCCCTCTCGACTAAGGGATTTGGGGTTGAGCCCTTTTGACCCATTTTAAAGGTGGTTCAAAATCTCTTATGGGGAGCAGGGTTGAAAGTTGAAGCGTTCAAGATGGAAATGGAAAGCGACTAAAGGGAGTCCTTTAAAATAGAGAGGGGATAGTTGTCCTTCTAAAGGTAATGCCCTTTTAAAAGAGAGATCTAAAAATTAGGAATACTATCTGAGAGTTGCCTTGTCCGCGTTTCTCAGGGAATCGAAAAGACGGGGCTTCGTCGTTTTGTCATGGGGGAGTCGGGTGACAAATTCCTATCCTAATCTAATGCTTATTTATCATATCTGATTTCGGGTGCACTCCTCTTCTCTCTTCTCGAATTATCCCTTTCTTGGGATATCAATCGCAACCAGTCCGGTATCATAGGGGGTAGAGAAGTTATTGCACCAACAATGGGCTAGGGTGGCCCAAGAGCTTGATTGACCGGATTTTTGGCCGAGTACGGGCAGGCCATTTCAGTAAGCTTTTTCTCCGCATCTAAATAGCTGGTTGTTTTCGATTCCTAGCTGGAGCAACCGGGACATACCCGATTTCCTCTTTCTACTCTTCTCGAGAACCAACCAATTAGATACCAAAACCGAAACTTCCATCGGCTATGGAAGGGGTAAGAACGGGGATTGAGTTCCTTGTGTGGGTGGTTCGAGTCATTATTGCTACGAACACCTATCCGATCCGTTCCGATACACTGGGCATTGAACCGGTTGACCATGGAAGGCCTACCGGTTGAATCTTTGTTGTCCAATTCCATATCCATCTCTCGGGAGCTGAGACGGGGCAATTAAATTAAATTAAATTGAATTGAAAGGGGAGGTGGAACCAATAAAAGGTTGAGCTGGAGAAACCTATCCATGGTTATGGCTAGCTCGAGGCAGCCGCTCATTGGGAAACGGATCATTACTCCGGCCATTGCATAGTAGGGTTCCTCAAAAGGGTTAGAGCAATCCCCTTAGGTTAAAACAAGATGCGTGATTTCAGAAGTAAAGAATCTGAACTATCTATGGCTCGAGTAAAAACCAATCCGGGTGCTCAACATCCATTGATAGTTCGGGTTAAAACCAATCCTGACACAGGAGGGTTAGGAAACCGATCCTTATGTTCGGGAGGGTCTACCCTTGGTTCGGGTGGGAAATAGGGGGTGGGGGGGTCATGTCATTCCTAGTGGGTAATTAACCAATCCTTGGAAACGCCACCTTAATATAGTTCCGATGCTTATATAAGAGAGGCACCCCCCTTTTTTAAAATAGAGAGGGATTTTTCTATATCAATCAATTAATCAATTGGTTTAGTTGTTGGCTCATCAACCTCTCTCTATTTTAAAAGGGTAAAGAGCTCTCTATTTTAAAAGGGTTGTTTGTTGGCTCATCAACCCCAAGCCCGATTCATTACGGTCCTTATTCCACGCCGGTTTAATAAGACAGCTTTTTAATCCATAAAATAAAGACCCTTGAGGTAGAGAGAGGGCTTTAAAATCTTCCTTTTTTGGGTCCATGACCATCTCGAATTGCATCATTCGGTACATCTCCCGATTGGATGAGTGGATCATCCACCATAGATCCTCTCCGAGGGAGTACCTTCTATTTCAAGAGCCCTCAAAGCTCTTTAAAAGATTCATCGATAAATCATATTATATACGTAATAGGATAAGACAGCACCCCTACAAAAGAAAGCGAATGATAGGTTAGTTCGCTGTCGCTAATGAAATAATACTTCGCCCCCGCCTTCCTGATTCCACCTCTCTATTATAAGGTAAGGTGCCCTCTAGTATGAACCAAAGAGATTTAGCCACAGAGATGGATACATAAGCTTAGGGCTGGTCCCCTGGCAAGTATTTAATATTCAAACCGGTGAAGAAAGCTCTTTTTATTTTAAGAGGATACCCTTTCGATAGAGAGGCAAAAAACATGTTTCAGCTTTCTCTATGAACTAAACCCGGCCTCGGATCGAACCGGAGAGCTGCGCTTACGCTTATTAGAGACTTTCTCCCCTTTATAAATAATATCTAAATAATGAAATAAGCCGGTTCGCTTTTGGGGACACAGTGCACCCGGGTGGATAACAAAACAAGATCATTGCTCCAATTTATCTTTCATGGCAACATCCAGATCATCGTGTTGTTAACCTTACAAAGGTGGAACCTCTCCCTATCCCGAGCTCCTAAATTGTATGCCCTTTACCTTTGAAACAGGGGGTTCAACTCCCTCAGAGCGTGCTCTCAATTATCCAGGTTCATCTTCTTTCACAACCTTTGAAATAGAGAGGACTTCACCCCCTCTTGAAATAGAGGGGAGAGCGATCGATAGGGAGTCGCCTACCCACTTATGAAAGAACTGGGATAAGGGGTAAGGAACGCTCTCTATCTATAATCCAGTGAGTGACAGTGAACCTTTAGGGATACGGGATTCGGACCGCCTACTATGAAATGGAAAACCCTGGTAGCGCGGACCACCTACTATGAAATAGAAAACCCTGGTAGATTGATCGCTGGGTTGAATGAATAGGGTAGCTGGTACGAGCCTCCTGTCCCACACGCACTGCAGTTCATCAATTCGATCTTTTTTTTTTTAATCTCCTTAAAGCTTCTCCTCTCTGTTTTAAACAAAAGGGGCTTCCCTTTTTGAAAATAGAGGAGGCGAATAAGCGCTTTTCGCAGATCTCCGGATTTGATCCCTACACACGCTCTTAGAATAGAGGAGCCCTTTCCCTTCTAATTTAAAGAGGTAAAGAGGTCCCTTTTTCAATCAAGCTCTAGAGGCTCCGAACCCATTCTCCATTAACGAAAAAGATGTATGCTCGTTCGCTGACCGACATTGATAGTATGGATATGGATTCGAACCTATGGCCCCCCACCTGAGGCACCCCACGAGCCCCCAGCCCTGAGAATCCGATGCGCGTAAACAATCAGAGGAGTTGTTGCTCCTCGCTGCTTCTCTCCCCCATGCCGCCCATTAAGGTTGGGATAGATAGGGTGGGTTCAAACAAATTGATTAAAGACCCGGGCTCATATAAGAGATCATTTTGTTATATTCATATAATAAATAGAAAAGTATCCGGAACGGGAACGCCTTTGATATTATACTCCTCTGAATAGGAACGAAGGCTCCTCTCTAATCTTATAGAGGTTCGAACTTCATTCTCATTCAAAGGCTCGGAAGAGCTCTTAAAAACAAAGGGCTTTGCAGGTTATAGATAAAGAGCCCACCCCCACCCCACCCCCACATTTAAAGGGCAAAGGCAAAGGCAAAGGGAAAGGGCAAAAGGCGCTTTTAAACCTCTCCCCTCCTCTCTGGGGCGCCCTCCCTTTAAAGATTTGGCTTAATCTTAAGAGCGCTCTTAAGCCCTTTTTTAATAGAGGGCCTCTCTCCTCTCTCTATATATAAGGGAAAAACGGGAAAAAACTAAAAGATTATAAGTTCTTGCATATGGTTTGTGCATGGGCGTAAATGACCTGAGATAAAAAGCGAGCGGTCTCCCTTCTTTTTTTTTCTCAAGAGCGCATGAATGAAGAAGACCTTAATCACTCTTTCCTTCTTCTCATGGGGAGTCTAAAAAGATTCTCTCTCTACCTTAAAGATTGCCTGTTTTAAGCTCAAGATCTGACCATGGGAAGTATGAAAAACTACACGGGGAGAAACCCCGCCAGTGTTTAAGTAAAGGCTATATTGAATGAATTCCTGGCGACGAGAAGGGATGAATGCATCTAATTATATAGAGAGGCCCCGATCTATCAACCGAAAGCTCTTTAAAAGGAGCGCTAGAATTCGGTAGCATCGCAGTAACAAGAAGGATGTCCTCCCGCC
Organism: Wollemia nobilis; assembly: GCA_028583015.1. Classification (NCBI taxonomy): domain Eukaryota; kingdom Viridiplantae; phylum Streptophyta; class Pinopsida; order Araucariales; family Araucariaceae; genus Wollemia; species Wollemia nobilis. The sequence continues at coordinate 62,269 of JAQPPZ010017271.1, read as the reverse complement.
TGCTTGAATCAACGTCCAGAAGCGGATTGGGACCAACCTCGGTCCTAGTCATTCAGGTGAGAGCCGAGCCGGCCCCCTCTCTATTTTAAAAAGAGGGAATAGCTCGCTCATTTCGTACCATGCATGGATAGAAGAACCTGGATAATTGAGAGCACGCTCCTGATACCTCGCCCTCTCTATTTTAAAAGAAGATGCCTTTATAAGTTTTAAAGAGCTTTATAATGAGGAGCCGGAGGAGATCTCTAACCCTTATATAGTTCATATCAATGAATATGATGCCGCCCTCTCTTTTAAAAACAGAGAGCTTACTCACCTCCTTGTTATAAGAATAGAGAGCTCATTATAAAAATAGAGAGCTCACCTCACCTCACTTAAAAAAGCATGCTTTTAAATGCTTGCTTTTAAGCAGCAGAGGCTTTCCGTTATTAATGAATCTCCTACTGGGACATGGACAAGTAGAGTGCATTGCCAGCTTTTAAGGGAGATGGGGGAGCAGCTTTTAAGGGAGATGGGGCCAGTGGATGGAGATATAGATAGTGATTGGAAAACCACCTTATTGAATTGAATTTCCCGGCCCCTCTCTTTTGAGGTGGATGGATGGATACTGGGAGAGATGAACCCGTCCCAGCCTATAGTCATAAAATGCCTATCTAGATCGATCAGCTTATTGAGCTGCTCCAGATCGACTGATCAGAGCTGCCCACTATCCAGTTAGTTTCGGGGAGAGGAACCTTTACCTTTAAAATAGAGGGGAGAGGGGGCGTGACGGACCTAAGAATTCCTCTTTCATAGCGATTATGATTCTTCCCATGGAATAGATCATTAAAAGGGGCCCTTATTCTTATTGAAAACAACCGGGCTCGGGGGGAGCGCCTTTTTAAAAGAGCTTCCCACGCATCTCCGTGGGCCATCCTGCCCCTCTATTTCAAGGCTCCGGTGGTTTAAGTTCATGGGCCTCTCTATCCATGACGGGACAGGAACACCAACTATCATGTAAACTACACAGCTCCCGAACGAAAACACTGCTATCTGAAGAGGCCGAAAAACCTTTTAAAGGTAGAGAAGGAGCATGAAAAAGAAGGCTTGATGATCTTTAAAGGTACCGACGCCCAGAACGAAAAGGTCGCACTATTTTAAAATAGAGAGCTTCGAGAGCGAGCTGGAAAGAATTATAAGAAATTGCTCGTTCTCAATCAGGTATCCCACTTGAAAGCGAATCGATAAGATTGCCATTCCAGAGATGTTTTGACCGCCGATCCCGAAGTCTTAATCAATCAATCTATCAATCCCGAGCTTATAAGCTCCTCTCACTCCATAGTTCATAGTTCAGTTCCGGCCCCTCTATTCCGAAAAAGGAAAGGCCGGCCTCTTCAATTCAATTTGAAGGGTAGGGTGAAACCAATGAATGAAGATTCTCCTGCTCCTCTAAGCTTACTTATGGCTTTCCATAGAAGGTAGAGCATGGTTAAGGTGGCCCATGACACGGAAGGTTTGGTCCGCGTATACCACTCTCAAGTGAGAAAAGATAATTACTATCTAACCCCTCTTCCTTCACTTATCTCCTTTAACAAAGAACTCTCTTTAAGGCTCTCTATCCTCCCGCCGCTTCAAGATAAAATGTGTGTAGAGCTTAGAAATGGGGGGCCTAAATGCAGGATAAAACTTTAGAGCTTAAAAATGGGGCTCCCGCTGATACAAAAAAGGGTGGGAGGGGTGGGTCGAGCCTCACTAATTAATAGGTTGCGTCGCCGACTCCTTAAAATATAAAGAGGATAGGTTGCCCTTTATCAACCTCTGGGCAACCTCTCCTCTGAGGGTGAGCTTTTAAATGCAGGTAGAGTGATTAATGCTGGAGAGGAAGGATCGCTGGAAACAGGGGAGCCGGCCTTTTAATTCAAAGGTGTTGAATCGGTTAAAACAGGCGCTATCTTAATAGTTGAACCGACCCACTGAATCGGAAAAACTCGGCCGAGCATTATATAAGGTTCCGCTCATAAAAATGGTTAAGGTCACCGTATCAATCCTAAAAAAGCATTTTATTCCATTACTTTTTTAGGGGACGAGGGCCGGGCAGCTTGCCTTTTAAAAGAGAGTGGGTGGGCTTGCTTTAAAAAGGCCGGGTAGGGCCGTTTTTATAATTCTCCGTTTCTGGCAGTTCACCATCTCTTTAAAACTTAAGAGGGAGGTTTCTTCCCAGGAGGCAGTGACCCATATGAATTGAGCTTTAAATTGGTTGATGATCCAATAACTGGATCGGCCAAAGACAGGATCGGTCCTTTAAAATAGAGAGCTTTTAAAGAGTGGGGTGGACCCCTCCTCTCTATTATAAGGTGCTGGCACAACCCTTTAAAGCGTTTGGGTGTGTAGATTGCGAGTATGCGGCTCTTTAAACTTAAAGCTCTGATTTCTCTTCCGTTTCTCATGGCTTACCCATTATTCCCCCAGCCTCAGGTCCTTTTAAGCCGAACGGGATAATGAGTACTATTGACCAAACCTCTCAATAGAGCGCACGAGTGAGTAACGAATGCTCCCAAGCTTTCTAACACTTATTCCTCCGCCCGAGCCCTTTTGCCCTTTTAAACAGTGGGGAGAGGGGTCTTCAAGATGTTATTGAAATGAGGGTTTTCCCTCAACTCATAAGGAGGCCTGGTAAAATGTTTGAGATATCCATTAGATGGTAAGGAGTACCTAAAGAACTGTATTAATAGTGAATGCTAACTAATGCTAAATGTCTTAAATAGAAGTCTCTTAAATGTCTTAAATAGATGTCTTAAATAGTTGTTAAATAGTCTATGAAAGAACTCTCGACCTTAGTCTTTGGGAAGCCGGAGTGAAGGCCGAGCCCCTTAAAGAAAGCTCGGCCGAACGGTTAACCCTCTAGACCCTCTAGAAGTAGAGATAATACGTATATAAGAGGAAATCCCTCCCTGCCCTCTATTTTAAATATAAAGGGGCAAGCTCTCTCTCAAAACAGTTTTGAAAGGGCGAGGCCGAGGCTTTAACGGTAGTTAACTCGGCCTTTAGGAGGGATCCCTCGTTCCCTCGTTATTTCTAAGCTCCTGTTAGCATAAACTCCTCTTCCCTTTCTCTCAAATAGATATTCCGTATGTAAAGACTCTCAAATAGGTATTCGTAAAGAAAAGGCATTCTCTCTCAAACTCTTGAATTTAAATACCGTAGATAAAGAAATCCCATGCTTCCTAAATCCCATGTTCTCTTTCTCTCTTCTCTGTTCTCTTTCTCTTGATATAAGACGATGTTGTAAAAAGATCGTCTTCAAAGGTAAAGATCGTCTGAATAGGTAAAGCTTGCCCTCTTTTAAAAGCTTGACCTCTCCCCTCTTAAAGAGCTCTCCCCTCTTCCCCTCTTCTCTCCCCTCTTCCCCTCTTCTCTCCCCTCTTCCCCCCTTAAAGAGCTCTCCCCTGGGTTTAGGATCTTAAAGATGGTCTTAGAGATAAGACGATTTGACAAAAGATCGTCTTCAAAGGGTAAGATTGTCTGAATAGGGGATCGTCTTCAAAGATCTATCTGGTGTTCAAGATCGTCTGGAAGCTGTAAGATGTTCTGGATTTAAGACATATGATCGTCTGATTGTAGATTAAGATCGTCTTCGGTCTTGCCGATGTTCTGGAAATGAGGGTTTTCCCGGAAGCCCTGGCCCTTTTAAAATAGAGAGGGCGAAGCATTCGGATGGGTAAAGTCGTTAATACGTATATAAAACGACCTGTTTTGAAATAAACGATTTAAAAGCCAGCCGAGAGCTCTCCTCTCCTCTCGATAGAGAGTTAAAGTTGTTAATACGTATATAAAACGTCAAGCTTTCCTTTTCCCTTTTCAAACAGGGCAGAGAGGGAGGGTTTTGCCCTTTTTAAAACAGAGAGGGGGGCGGGGGCCTCTCTATCTATAAAAAAGCGAGTGAGCGACCTCTTAAGATATGAGCAGTTAAATCATATGGAGTGTGTAAGAACATCAATTCATTGGGTTTTCGAAGCGGGGTTGAGTAATTGGTCAACTCATCAGGCTCATGCCCTGAGGACTGCAGGTTCGAACCCTGCCCCCGCGAAAGCTTTTTCCTCAGAGGAGAGCATGTGAAGGAGGTAATCGGTTGAGGGGAGAAAGATTGACTGACATTAGGTTCCTCGATTTTGAAATGAAATCGGCATTGAACCGGTAAAGGGGCGTCAAGAACTAGTTTTAGTTTCATTGGCTTGTCGGGCCAGAGGAAACGGAAATCTCAAAAACCAATAAAGAGAAATGGGGAAAACGAAGATTAGCTGGCGCACCTTGAAATAAGGGGTGGGGTTCAATTCCCCTCTAATCCGAGGATGAGCTGGAGCAAATATAAAGCCCCTCTTTATAGTTTATCGATGCCCCTCTTTGATATTAGTGATCCTCTATTTCGATAGGGTTGCCTCTAGAAAGAAAGGAATCAAATTCTCATTAACGTTAGGAGGAAGGGAAAGGGTTACCGGTCTCCCTTTTGTGAGTACGACCGGTACCCCTTTACACCATAAAAACAACCTTCTTGACTTTCCTTTCCGTATATAAATCAACAGATTCAATCCTTTATAGACATCTATTGAAGACTAAAGGGATCTATCTGTTTAAGGCAATGATTTCTATTTCAAAGATTTCATTTCTATCTTATCTTGAAGGGCAAGGTTTCTATCTTTCTATCTCGAAGGGCTTCTATCTTTCTATCTCGAAGGGCAAGGTTTATCTCTTTCAAGGCAAGGTTTTAAGAGGGCAAGGTTTTAAGATATTCCATCTTTAATGGAAGATATTTAGAATCTCTTTTAGGGAGATATTTATTGATATAGGTATTTATTTCGGAGGGGCCCCGTTCGGCCGAGCCTTGAAAAAGGGGCTCGGCCTTCACTCCGGCTGTAAGTATGCTCCTTCCATTTATTTGTTTTATCTCTTTCAAGCGGACTCATTATTTCTATTCCCCAGAGGTGTCAATCCTTCCCTTCCCTTCTCTTTTCCTTCCCTTCCCTTATCTTTTTCTTTGCTTGCATTTTAGTTATTTAGTATTTATCTTTATCGAAAAACCATCATCGACTCAAAACTCAAAATAAAGTCCTTGAAAAGATATATTTCCCTCGATAAAGATCCCCTCGACCTTGGAAATAACGAGCTTTCAATTATGATTGCCATCGAAACGAAATCCTCCGCCCTCCACTCATCCTCCGCCCTCCACTCTAAAGGCAAGCGAAAACCCTTGCCTTTAGAGCTTTCAACGACGACATCTTTAATACGTCTATAATATGCTCTTTAACACGCTTAAAGAACTAGTTTGATTTTGATCGATGGGAGGAGGAAAGGGAAAGGTTTCCCGGTCTCCCTTTTTCAGTACGACCGTTCTCCCCTTCCTTTCCTCCCTCGCATGTGAATCTATTTCTCGGCCTTTACTTTAATTGGCCTTTAATTCTATTATCTCCATTCCCTTGAATTCGAGAGTGGGAGGTGTCAATCCTTCCCTCCTTTTTAATCCTCCCCTTCTTTTAAATTCGAGCTTTAATTTAATAAAAAGGTTTTCCCGTATCAGTTTTAAGGGGGGCGTGATTTCTCTCCTTTTCTCTTTTCTCTCTTTTCTATCTTTTTCTTTTTCTCTCCTTTTCTCTTTTCTCTCTTTTCTATCTTTTTCTTTTTCTGGGTTTGGGGTTTAAAAATTGAAAGCTTAGAATTAAAAGGCACTACTTTTTCTATATGAAATGAACTTGCCGAGAAGATGGATCTATGAAAAGAACTGTAGGCTTTGAATAAGAGCTTTTGAAGAACTGTAGGCTTTGAATAAGAGAGAGAAACAACCGCTGCAGCTCAGGGCAGACTTTCTTTATGGAGATGATGAGGATTGGGAAACATGAGAATGTATTTCCTCGTGATTGATGAGAGTTGGGAAACGACTCTTTACGGAGCGGAGGGAGATGCCCTCATGATGAGAGTTGGTAAACGACTCTTTACGGAGATGATAACGGAGATGATGTTCCCCATGATGGGAATACTTGTGGATCCAATCTACCCGAAACTATTCATAATGTCTTTCCTCATGTTTAAGATTGGGAAACGACGATGGAGATTGGGATCTTTAGAGCTCTTTAGATCACTAAACGATGATGATGACTCGCTTAAAGTTTTAAAGAGGGGGGTTGGCCGGATAGAGAGCGACCGGGAGAGGGCGTTGCTCAACTCCCCCACTCCGGACATCTCTGGGTACTCGAATCCATCAATAGGGTAAACATTAACTATAGAAGACAGGGCGATAGGGAGGTGTGAGCGGATATGTGGCAACTGGAGACATAGCTATGCCTTCGTTTCAAAAGCTTTCTTTAAGGCTTTGAAACTTTAAGGAGTCTTGAGGAGGATCAGATCGGGTCAGATCGGAACAGACCGGATCGGATCACGGGCATTGGTGGAGATGATAGAGACCCAAGTGGGATATACTGGTAAGGCAGCACCTTAGAGAGGGGCGGTAACACAGCTAGATCCATGAATACTGGGATGATACTGGCAAGTGGGAATAGGATCACAGGCAATAGACTATTTTGAAGGGGTCATACCAAGGTTGATCAATGACACTAGACAGGAGCGGGAGGTATTATATTATAAAGGGCCTTTATTTTATTTCCGGTCGACATCAATCAATCAAGCTCTTTAGATTAAAGGGGCAGCATCAATAAGATAAGTATCGATCGATCAAATCAACTGGATAAACCTTTTCTTTTATGGTCCTCTCTATTTCAAAAAAGGGCGAATCAGTATACGGGGGAACGGAGAAGGCAGAGGAACTTCGTCAATGGTTTTTTTTAGGTCTCACTAAAAGCAAGCATTGTCATTGATAGAGGATATCCGAATCGAAGGGTCTGTAGCTATTTGAGATAGTGCTGACTGGGCGGAATGAAGGAGGAGTCGACAAAGACAAGGCGATCAACGTCCATCCTCGGCCAAGGGAGATGCCCCAGTCAGCCGGGCCGCGAATCGACTGGAAGGGTAGGTCAATATCGAAGTGGACAAATCGGGAACTTATTAAGATTATGGGCTAGCGATCCTCTCTATTTTAAATAAGCTCGCACAAAAGGAATGACTAGAGATGGATCTAGATGAAATGTGGATCCGTGTGAAGATTGCGATAGAACTAGAAACAGGAAGTCCGGGATAATGAGCGGCATGGCTCTCTATAGAGGTCGATTTCCTCTCTATTTTAAGGTCGCCCTCTCCCGCTTTGGAATCAGTATCGAGTGCTTATCCTTATCCTTATCTAAAAGGGGGGGGCTTTGGAGATCGATTTTCAATTAATAAGGTCGAGTGCTGCTCTCCCAGTCGAGTGATAAATGCGGTAAGAATTTGATTTTAAGGGCGCTTTCTCCCCATCTGAAGAGTGATAAATGCCATCTCCAATTATTCTATCTAAGGTCGAGTGAGTTATGCTATCTCGAGATTATAGGGAGCGGCAGTTCCCCCTCTATTTTAAAAAGGAGCTCTCCCGGGACAGAGAGGATATTGAGACGCTTAAGGTTCGCTTTTTAAACTTGGGGTGATGCCAGAGGGGATATTCTGTACCCATGCTGTCTTTTAAATAAGCTGATGCTTAAAGTTTTAAAGGATGCCCCTGAGCTTAAAGTTTTAAAGGATGCTATGCTTAAAATTCAAAGGGAGGGAATAGAAGGGTTTGATGCTATGCCTTAAATTCAAAAGGAGGGAATAGAAAGGTTTAATGCTATGCTGTTGGATGAGTCTAGGCTTTAAACTCTAGGGCCCTGAGCTGGTCCTAGGAAACACCTCTTTCGGGGAATTGAAAGGGTAAGGGGAATGAGCTCTTAAAGTAAAGTCGGAATTTTGAAGCTCTAGGAAACACCTCAAAAGCTAGCTATAGAAATGGCCCCTTAGGGCTTAATCCATCCACCACAGAAATCTATCTGGGTCGGAAGGAGATCCATGAAGGTTGGTCTCCCCAAGTATTACATCAAAGAGCTTAAAGAAATAAAGGCGGGGTCTTATCTCATCTTAAGGTCACGCCCGCTTCCATCATACAAGGGATGGGAGAGACGCCCACTTCCAATCCATGCTGTTGGTAGAGATAGCATCTATCTCTCTAAAAAGAAAGGGTCGAGGTCCCCCACCCCCACTTTTATAAGGTAAGTGTTCAACCGCTTAAAGTTTAAAGAGCTGGTGAGCTCGCTTATTGATTCAAAAAGAGGCTCTATTAAAATATTTTAAGCTCGACCTCTCTCTGTTTTAAAGGGGCAGTAGTAATATGATCGATCGACTACAGGACCTTTAAAAAAGGTCGAGGGCTCTTAAAACAAACGGATTGATTTCCCTCTTAAGATAGTCATTTATGCGCTCGACCTTTATAATATAAGCGGGTCGGGAGAGGGAGGCGCTACCTGGTGCTTCAGTAAGAGTACTAGCTAGCTAGTGAGGCATCTAACTTCATGGCTCTGGTAAGAGTACTGGCATCCAACTCCATGTGAAAAAGAGACATGAACCTCCCGCTCTCTATCTATAATCGGCATCTTCCCGCAGCCTCTCCCAGCTGTTGGAAGCCTTTATATAGAGCGAGCTTTAGCTTTTTTTGTCATGCCAATGAGCCCGCCCTATAGTATGTCGAGCTTTAGCGAGTGAGTATGTCAAGCTTGGTAGCCTTTTGAGTAGAGTAGCTGTTGGAAGGTAACAGCTTAGTAACACCACTTCAAGCGGAGTGAGGGAGCCCCCACCCCCACTTTTATAGGGTAGGGATAAGCACCGTATTATATTAAAAGAGTGCTCTTTATTAATATTAATCGTGAACGAATTTTGAGAGCGATTCTTACCTTTTTAAATGGAGAGGTTGTAACATGATAGCCATCTGAGTAACACCAGGTCAACCCCTAACTGTCATGTTACTGTCATGCTACTGTCATGCTACCGTACTGCTATAGTCGAAAAGGAATTCTTTTCTTACTGATAGCCATCTGAAAAGTCGAGTGCTCTCGGTCGAGTCCTCCGGGCCCGATTAGAGAGCAATCGTTTATATATTTAAGGTCCAATCTTCTTCAAGCAGGTCCGGGTAGAGGTCCAATCTCGCGGCATATCCCAACCGGACACTTTAAAGGTTCACTCCAAACGATCTTCCTTCTCTCCCTTCCCTTATGACCATGCCCTCGTTTAGCTACCATGCCCTGGTTTGGCTATGTCCATGAGTGCCAGGTTCGCTCTGATTCCAGTGTACCCTCCGACCTACTCTCTTTTTATCGTTAGCCATCTCTCTTTTTATCCATCTCTCTTTTTAAGAGTCGTTATCCATCTCTCTTTTTATCCTTATCCATCTCTCTTTTTATCCCGGAGGGGCTTTTTATCAATCTCTCTTTTTATCCATCTCTCCGGTGGGAAACCGCTTTTATCCATCTATCCATTTTTCGGTTGGGAATCCGCTTTTTATCGATCTCTACTTTTTTGGGATGGGATACATTTTTGGGATGGGATACATTTTTGGGATGGGAAAGGGAAAGCGCTTTTATCCATCTATCTCTTTTTCGGTTGGGAAATAAAGCTATCTCTTTTTCGGGTGGGAAATAAAGCTATCTCTTTTTCGGTTGGGAAAGAAAGCTCGGGGATCTTTTTCTTTTTCGGGGAATAGGAACCCGGGAATAGGATGGAATAACCGTATTTTTATTTACTAAGGCGAGCAAATAAAATGTATTCCTTTCAAAGGGACCCCCTGTTCTCATATGTATCCCTTTCAAAGGGACCCCCTGTTCTTATAAATGTATCCCTTTCAAAGGTAACCCCTGTTTTTATTCATATGCCCGCTAGGAATCCTTGTAAATAACTCCCCCGACCGAAGGGAGGCTTACAGAAATCGGAGTCTCCTTTCTCAACTCAAATAATAGAAAGATTCTCTCATTTGAAATCTTAATTGGCCCTACTATTACCAATTCCCGGCCCAATGATTTACTGTCCCATTGAAATCTCAATGCGGTCTCACCGCTCCAAGAGATTCATTAAGCACGATCGGATCAATATGCTTCTGGAGTCTACCCCCCTATTATTATTTAACCCGCCCCCGTATATCATTATTTGCGGAAATGCCTCAATGCGGGCGTATCTGAAATTCCGCTATTACATTATGTCCATGCTTGATCCGGGTCGATCTATCTCCCAATCATAGCCGTGTTGCTTAGATACAATAATGATGCAGGGGTGAGGCTATCACAAATTCTAAGGAGCGCTCTTAGTTCAGTTCGGTAGAACGTAGGTCTCCAAAACCTGATGTCGTAGGTTCAAATCCTACAGAGCGCGGAGTCTCGATTCATCTCTATACACACCCGGGCAATATCAAAGTATCCACCCTTTCATATATAAGGTCATCCGGCAATTCCTGCCAGATCCATTCGATCATCCAGTTCTTTAGCAGCATTTATTTCTTTATTGGGCCTACTATTACAATCCGGATAACGTTGGTTCCTTTCCCTCCGCTTGACCCTGCTAGGCTCTATTCCCTTACATCTGCATCTGAATCCGGCCTTACTAGTGTGATAAGGGCCGAGCAATGGTTTCGGATAAGCACAGTTCCCCCTTTCCGTGTAATAATTGGTTGGTTGGGTGCAGCAATTGATTAATCAATGGTAGGGCTATCACTTTTAAGCGGGGGATACGGCACACATATTGTTATGCCACTGGATCCTCGGAAATCGCTTCCGCTTACTGATAGAGATAGCAGGGTCCACTCTCCCTCCACAAGCCGCCTTATATATTGAAGGTGGGCGTATAAGCTCTACTACCTTACCTATATTGTGAGGTGAGCACAGACGGATACTTTTGAGAACCCAGCCCGACACCGGATTAATACTTTTATGAACCAGATCGATGAATGAGTGACCCCTGACCCGCTAATGCTAAGCGTCCGGTAGGACGGATTTGGTCAGCAGATGCTGATTGCCCTCCGATTCAACCGATCGAACGAATGGAGAAACTCCTAGGTGAGGAGATAACCGCAGATCGATCCTCCTGCGGCGTGGACCTACCCGCTATGATCTATAGGGTTGGGTTGCTCTAGAGTCGAGAGACGGAGAAGGGGTCCATAGAGGGAGAAAGGGCGAGGAGCGGGGTCGAATCAATCTATCTGGTCGAGTAATGATAATAGACTCTTTCCGAAGCAGCTCTATTCGCGCCCCCCCCAAACCCCTACCTTCCTACAACCCTCCAGGGAATAGATCCTCATATTTGGTTCTAGAGCCAGGAATGGATTGGGGCACAGGTTCCAATATTGCAATAGAGGATACGAATCAAATGCATGGAATCGAATCCAGGGATTATATCCCATCCATAGCATCCAATAGAATGATACCTTTTACCCATTCCTATATTCCTTATTTGATACCTATTTATAATACATATATAATAGACTGCATTTCCCCTGCGTCCAATACCAATATCTTTCGAGAGTGGAGGAGTAGGGGCTACCAGTTATTACCAGAAGTAGCGCTTTTAAGGCGGATTCTAACGTATCGAGAGAAGACGCAACAAAGCTTCAACCCCGGTTGCCCAATCTCCAGAAAACCTTAGATAAACCCGGCCGCTGCTGAAGGTATTATCGGGGGATCCCAGCATTATTCTGTTATTTGGGGGTTTCGTTTGTTCCTCTCATTATACCCTCCCTCTCTTCGGGTTCAAGCAACTATTATAATAGTGGGCAGTCTTCAAACCCCGGTGTTCTTGAACCTTATCCATCAAGCCTCTAGCAAACCAGTATCCGCTTCAAGCTATCCCTCTATTAAGGAACTAAAGCATCCGTTTCTGATTCTAAAGAACCCGATCCCTTGGATTTGAATAGTAGGCGGTCCACATATTAAAGCTTATCCCTTAGTAGCAGCGTCTCAAATAGAAGCCTGTGGTTTCCCCTTTCTCAATTGATGAACCAATCTATACAGCTAGCGAATAACCACAATTGGGCAGGCTCCTCTATAGGCAAGTTCTTCTTATTGAATAGTCACTCCACCACCTCTAGAGGAAAGTTGTTAATACCTCTAATCCTTGGGTCGGTTTTCCCGTTCCGTGTCACTGGCGAATCAGACGATCCGAAGGTTACTGTCTGAAGCGGGAGGAATCAGACGATCTGAAGATTACCTGTCTGATTTATCTCCCGCCCCACTATTATTATTCCTTCTGGTTGATACGTATATAATGAGGAATTGGGCATACATAATAAGGGTGTAGTTATCACTCATGTTGCTCCCTCGAGAAGGGTGGGCGTGTATGACTATTATACAGAGAGCCACACCCCTGCTCTATTATTGTCGAGCCAGCAGGGCTACGAAACGTTACGGAGAAAAGTGTTCACCCATTAATGCATATTGCTCCGTAGTCATACAACGATAGTGATATGGATAGGCCTGATATGTATCCCATCGTCCCGTTCGGGTCCACGGATTCGATCGTACCATCTCTCCGGGCAATTCGATTTGAATTATTGGATGGGTAGGGATAGCTTGGAATAAATAAATGGGGGAACTAGCAGGGAGATAAAGCAGTTTTATATACGTAGTAGCCTTAGACTGGGCCTGGGGAACCTGACCACTCGACTCAGCGAAAACCCAATAGTAGGGCGGGATCACAGATGCATACGGGATCACTTGAAACATTAGGTTTTGAGAGGATGTTGAAGGTGAACATGCTGCTGATTCAAGCCCCATTCCTATTACTAATCCTAGGGGTTTCGATCAACCCAATGGGCAAGCATTCAATGGAGGGCCACCTGTTGGGGCTCCGAGACAGGGATGAGAATCCTGAGAGTGGGGAGAATCAAGGGACAATAACTCCTAGAAAATTCGTTCCATGGCTCACTCGGCCCATCAACTAACTGCTATTCTCAATCTCTAGAACTTTTCCCCATCTATCTTCTTCGTAAATAGGAATTCTCCGCCCACAACATGAAATGGAAGAGCGTTTAAAGTGATTGTCCGATTAAAGCAACTAGCTGTGATGGTGGGATGATCCCCCTCATCACAAGAGAATTCATTTCATCCGTGGCTAGTCCAAATACGAATATGGATACCCGGAATCCCAGCGTTCAGTTAGTTGGAATTGGAATCATCCTGCGTTCAATAAGTAGCTGCCCTTGTTGCAATTCCCCCTGCGGTAGACATGGGTTGATTGGGAAAGAATGTGTACATTTCATTCACTCCTCGCAGTGCCTCGAAACGTGAGAGGAATGGCATAGCAGGGCTAGGAGCAGCATTGCATTACAATGATAGCGGGGATGCAAGATCTATCGTCTAACCTCATCTATCGTCTAAGATTTGGTGCGCTATAATGATTGGAGTGGATTACCTGGAGCCAAGAAGCAGTTCATCTTCATTCCCGGATCAAACAGTTGCATTGATTGGCCCTCGGGGAACCATTCCATCGATTTAGCCACAATAATTTGGAAGTGGGAAAAACCTATCCGTGTTAACAAGGTACAAACTCTAACCCATCTATACGGACTTGGACAAAAGATGTGCTCCAAGTCCCGGCATAATCCAACCACTAGGATCCCCCGGCTTGAGTCGCATTTCTCTATTTATGATAGTTTCCAATTGCCTGTCCCACCGAATCACAACTCCCTATATAAAGGTTCGGAGCAGGGAGAAAGCCTTTAGACTCTCATATATATATACTCCCACCGTTTCCATGCGTTTTCGGAAGCTAGCCAATGGCCCTCCCTGGGCGGGCCAGACACTATCACAGTGGCAAACCCACCCTGTCCAAGTAGGAATGCTAGAAGGGATGCTACTCGTGCTGCTTCAACAGGATCGACTTAGTCAACAACTGAAACCACTGCTGCTCATGGTGTTCTACGTACTGCTTAATGAACAGAATAATCTACTTTTTCAATGCTGTTGGACCTGGAACTGGTAGCTTAGCCCCTCTAGCTGCTAGTGGTGGTGCTTTTTCGGACGCTTCTACAGGTGCTTAAACTGGATCAAAGACTGATGCTAGTTATCGATCCCGAACTGCTTCTTCTGCTGCTGGATATGCTACCGCATATGTTACTGGGTCTCGATCCCCCACTGGTCAGGATGCTGCTGGACCTTCAACAGCTACTCGTGCTGCTTCAATGGATGGATCTTATCCGGGCCCTAGTGAGCGAGGGAGCCTGAACTAGCCTTTTTCTTTACTGGAGACAGCCCCTTATTGATTTATTGGGGACCTTCAACCTCCATAATCTACAGTCGCATCGATCACAAACACGAGGGATTCGGCCAACGAGTCCTGGGTGGACGAATCAGTTGCTGTGGATGGAGAGAGAGTTCCATTCGCAACTTTGTCATTGTATACGTATCAACGAGGAGACGACAGCTTGCAGGAAGTGTTCGGATGAAGAGAGACAGATGCCGTTCCCCTCCCCTTTGGGCGAGGGATCGCTGAATGGGGCATTGTATAGAGATATGGATGGCGAAAGGGAAGGGATGAGAGCCACTTCGATCCAAGATTCTCATGCATCGAGGTTAATCGAAGCAACTCGTTCCATACGTATTAAAATAGATTGATTAGGGACGATTGGCACGAAAAGATTACTGGTTGACCCTTAATAATAAACGCGCTTCATTCAGCAGGTTGGGTTTTGGTCGAGTACATAAATGAGCTCTTGAGATGCTTAGCTCGAATTATCATCAGAACATTGGGCGGGCGATACAGATGGAAGGGGTGGAGTGCTCAAAAGCAGCGTTTCATCCATCCCCTCATTATTATCTAAGGGCGCCACGCATCCATGATTCGGCTGGGGATGCCGGCTCATAATCGATCGAATGGGGTGCGAAGCCACTACGCCTGTGATCCCATTCCCCCTTCATCAAGTAAGTGCCCCTACTGTTACAATAGGGGCAGCCAATAACCGATTTCAACCGGCCGTATTCTTATAGACCCATTAGCCTCCCTCATCCCTTTACTGCGGGGCATTATAACTCGCTACAGGGGCCGTTCCACCGATTCATTCTTTTCGATAGTAGGCGGGAGTTGGGAACTGATCTCTCAACCTATCCCCAACTTCCCCCCATTATAATAGTCGAGATGGCAGAACAGGAAATATCCGACGCCCCTCATCATTAATAATCGGTCCGTTCATCATTAATAATCGGTCCCGATTGAAGCAGTTTCAAGCACTTCCCACCCCAGATTTATAGTAAAGCTCGACCTTTCAACAACCATCATCATTCAATCGGTCGAGCTCTTTATTCCCTTCATCATTAATAATCGGTCCCAGGCCCTATCTATCCGATTCGGCCTGCCCCGTGGGCAATCCGAAACCTTAATAGCTAATAAAGCTTTTCCCATCCCCTTTAGTTTAGTAGGCAGTCTAACCCCCTCTTTTAAGGGATCAGCTGATTTAGGATAGATCGTCTGATTCTGGCTCCCCCTCTGTCATTCGGAAGGTCCGATTCTAAATCCCTGTCTTTCGGACGTACGGAAGTGTATTGTGTGTGCCGATAGGCCGAAGGCGCTTGATAGAAGTTCGTACTCAATAGGATCGGTCTAAAAAGAAGTCCCTCCTTCTGATGAGCGAAAACAAATAATCTGAATAGTGGGCGGATCCCTGAATCAATAAACGTATCCCTCGATCCCCTTTCCCGCCTTTCTTGGTGGATCCTATTTCCAGCATTTATAGAATCCATATAGAGAATATAGCTCTCTGGCGATCTCTCTAGTGCCGCCTACATCTGGGAGTGAGACCAGCGAACTAGTGGAATTGAAGCATCGCCCTTATTACAATAGTAGGGGGGGGGTTGCCCTATTGAGTCAGTGTTGCGCTCCTAACTAATCAATCCAGATCCATTTGCTTCATCGAGTATCCGGCCATCTCTAGAATATTTCGTCGCTTCACCCGGGAAAACAATTCCGGTTATTGTGGCCTGCTATTAAGAGGGAGAAGATAGTGAGAAACCTTCCTCTTCAATATTCTCCATCTATCTTATATACGTATCAACAACTTTCTCATCTAAACAATAATAGTAGTGAAGATTGCTCTAGTGTGTCGATTCTCGATTCTTAATGTGACGATTCTCGCGCAGTCCAATAAAGCTTCCCCTTTCATAGTAGGCCCTCTCCATCTCTCCTCCCTCTACCGATAAACTAAACCTTCAACACTTCACTTATTGGGTGGGGTTTACTAGAAACCTATAGGCCCCCAAGGCAAATAATATATCAATCCCAAGCTTTATTACCATCTCCCTATCCATTCCTCCTCCCATATCGGGGAAGTCGAGGAAGGGATAGTTTAATAAAGGGTTAGTGGAGGAAATCTACCAGTATCAGACAGCAAGAAAGGTATTAGTATTAGACTGCAAGAAGGATATTAGTAGTGGAAGAAATGGATAGTAGAGGAAAGATTCTAGTTTGAGAAGGCTTATTGAATGGAAAAGAATAGGTAGGATCGGAACATCCTGTACTTTCTTCACCCAGATTCAAGATTGAAACGATTAGGAATTCGCCCTACTATTATTATTATATGGAAAAGTAACCGCCGAAGTTCCATATTTAAGCAGGATAAACCCACTCCCGATCAAACAATTGGATCGAGAAGACTTTGTTTCTATAAGCCATTATCTACGTATTAACAAGGAATATAACCCCGTTCCCCTGACCGGTGGGAAAGGGATCTTATTCCCACCCAGTCGTGCGTGAAGTTGAGGTCCACCACTGCTTCTCCCTCCCCCGCCCGAGCCATGCGTCCAAGGCATATTTTCATAGTTGCGGCGCTGCTTCCTCCAATAACGAGCCTCGAAACAATTCGCTATTCCATTGCCTTTATTATTATTACCATTAGGGTCGGGATGAAGTGGGAAGAAAGGAATGGGGGAGAGGTAGACTCATCGCCGCAACATGGACTGGGCTTTCTGGATAGGTACAGAAGGAATAAGGTTGCCATCCGCTTATTCCACCCTTTTTCATCGACTTCCTTAGTCGGTATTTGGTACCGAAGGCGAGATCCTACCCATACCTACCTACAGGGCGCGGTGATTTCTAACCAATATCATCGCCGGTCTCTATCTCCATCTATCTAATCTCTCTCCCTTGCGCACCGCACCATTCATGTCACTCACTACTCTCTCACCTTTATCTCCACCCCGTCCCAATAACTTATTCCAAGCAAGGTCTCGGTTGAGCCCGAACAGAACCACTTCGGGAAACCAGAATCCCGTACCTCTGGGGTATCTGCATAGAGTGAGACGGAGTGGAATAGTCTCGTTTGTTGAGAGAAAGCGTCCGGATACACCCTGAATCGGTAGGGTGGGTAGGCCGCTGCTGCTCCTTAAGCCGCGGAGGCGAACCCTAGTTCCCCATGAACCGGGTGTGTGAATTAAATCGATCTTCGTGGGCGAGCAAGGAATAGCTATTTATGCGTCGAATGAAACTCCTTTGCCCACCCGGAAATGGCTTCGGGGGGAGAGATCATGGTTAGTAGCAGGGACTGGAGTATTGATTAGACGAACGGGAAAGAGGGAGATTAAGCCCCTATTTATTGCCAGAAAGATATACTGGCTCAAATAATGGAAAGGGAAACCCTACCCCTCCTGACCTTGAGATAGCTATACCTGTTAGCTCTAGCGAGCGGATGGGCAGGTGCTTCAGGGACAGCTTCATAGATGGTGGTCCAATGCCCCTCTCAATCCATCTGGGGGGGATAGGCGGAGATAGGCTTGGTCCGTTAGCTCTATCCCCTACCCATCCATTGTGGAGAGTAGCGGCCGGGCCCTACTATGCCATCCCCCATGTGGGTCCACATGTTGCTGGGGAATCGAGGCCAAAAGCGGCGGTCATAGCTTATCATTCCTTCAATGAAGAATCTATCGCTTTCAATATCTATGCCTCTCTATCCCCCTACCATGAATAAGTCTCGGGTTCACCCGGCTATTTGATTCAATGAACAAAGGGTCGATGAATAATTCTCATATCGGCTTCAACCCCGGGAGAACGAGCCGTCGACATATTCTCACTCATAAGCTCAGGATTTTAAATAAGTTCATTCGAACTTGAAACAGATGTGCCTCTTATTATACGTATCAACAACTTCATAATAGTAGGGTTCATTTCTCAATTTATAACCTACCCTTACCCATTAGCCAACCGAATGAAATGAATGGATTGAGGGAGTATCGATATCAAATGATAGCTTCATCAATCGGGTCATCAATGAAGAAAGGGGGATAGCTTCATTGAAGGGTATCAAATCTCTGGGAAGTGATCTATTTCAACCCATCCCATATAGCTTTCTCCAAGGAGGGATATAGAGGGGTGAGGTGAAGTGCTTCTTTCGATGTTTAGAGAATGGCCCCCTGCATGAGAGAAAGCTCCTATTGTTACCATACCGCTCCCACCCGGGGGGACAGAACGGCTAGATTCGTTTGTTCAAACAGGTGGGGCCCTGGTTCAGGAAGGCTTTCCATTAGCGGGTGCTCTGTATCACTCAATAAGGGGAAGAAGCTGCTTACTGATTGGCTAGGAATGGGGACAAGCAACTATAGAGGGATAGATAGAAACATCTATTCTTATTGGATAGACTATCACCCGGCTTTGATTGAAACGGCTCTTTCCCTCTGTTCTTGCTATTTGGGCTTGGTGTGTAAATAATTCGAAAGCTATTTATTCCCGATACAGTTATGGTTACCAAATCCTGGGCATTTATCGCCCCCATTTTCGGAGGGATGGGGAATACAAGGAACAATTCCTGTGGATAGAGCTCTCAATTTGATGCAAGCAAGCCCTCCCGGGCGGGCCCGCGCGAGTGGTAGCTAGAACCAGGCAATAAGGTGAGTGATCTCGCTCTATCGTAATTGAGAGTCGGGTTGAGGAACGAAGTGCAGTGAGCTATCGATCCATTGCCAAAGAACTCACCCCTTGCTAGCCGTTAGTTCGGAGAGGTCGGCGAACTCATAAATGGGATCTTGCTACCCTTTCCATTACTTAATAAGGGCGTCGTTTGGCTATCGTGTCATGATCGACGAGCCGGGTCGAACCTTTCTTTGACCCTTGGAATTAGTTGGTCATATCCTGTGGGCTTCAATACTCGGGTAATGTCGACTTTATGCGGGATCGATCCCCAATAATCGGCGGGTCACTCCTTTCTGCAGTGGATTGGGGATTGTTATGATCCCTCCCTATTCCGGATGCAAAAGAAAGGAAATGAATGTGACCCTATCTATTATTTAAGGGGCTGGATCAGCCATCATGGTGTTAGCTATCGCCGTAGCTGGTGTCGCCGCATCAGAGTCATTCCAACCAGAATCCCTCCTTTCCAGATATCTGCCCCTCCCTCTCTTTCCAATGAGGGAGGCGCTCCGAAATGATCGAATTATATACGTATCGACTGGAGAATCTATAGTAGGACCTTCTAGATATCTGCCCGGGGGGCAGTTTCAAGATTAAGGGAGGCAGTTTCTAGAATCCCTCTTTTCTAGTAGGCCGTCTATAAACCTTAAAGGTAGGCGGTCTGAAATCACTCTTTTACGGGAAGGCCAGTTCCGGTAAATTCGGGTGTTATAGCCTATGGTAAATTCGGGTGTTTCCCGGTTAGCAGTCTAGGGAACAAGGAGGCGGTACTCACCAGTGGCCGTCCCAGTCAGCTAGTGAAGAAATGAGAGGGGGCGGTCGAGGGAGAGGCAGGTGGGCGCAACACGAGTGGCCGTCCCGAGCTTGCGAGGCGCTCACCATTAGCTGGAGAAAACCCCTTTTGCAGGTTGGCCAGTAAAGAATCTTTCCCTTTCTAGCTAGCAAATAGAATTCCACCTGAAGGAGGAGAACCTAGTTTGCGGTTAGAAACCGTTACTTGGGCCTTTCACCCTAGCCAGTAAAGAAAATTCCCTCTCTAGCTGGGAAACAGAATCCCTTTTGATTGAGGAGAATCTGCCGGGTGGCTGGTCAATCCGGGTGATAGCTCAACAAAGGTCATTGGTCAATCCGGGTGTTTGAAAGGAAGGCTAAGGATATAAATCTCCCTTTGATGGAGGATCATCATAATCAAGTCATGTTGCCAGCAATCAATTCCGACTCCAATCCCAACTCATAATCGATCATAACGGCATACTTTTATGAATCAAAATCCATTTATCCGGTCCGGCTGGATAGATCTACCGAGGGTCATAAAATCCCCGGCCCGTTTTCCGCTATTCGTAACTAATTCCATCAATCCTGACTTGATTGAGGAGAATCGAGTTTCAAGTTACCAGTTAGCTGGAGAGAGAATAAGGGGGGCCGTCTTAAGGGAAGGCAGTGTTCATTCCTCAGCCAACAACCCATTCTCACAACCCATTCTCTTGAAAACAAATCGGTTGTTGCCCCAAAGGGAAAGTCAAGGGAAGGCCAGTTAGAGTTATTTATTCCTCGCCTCCCCCTAAGTAAGTGATTCATTTATCGAATTTAAGTAGGAATGGGGATCGGTATAGCAGTTACGAATTTAAGTAGGAATGGAGATCGGTATAGCAGTTAGGTCCATCTTGCTGTGAAATCGGTCGAGCAGTTAAGTCCATCTTGCTGATGGACCTAGAATGAGGGGATTTACCTCATTTGATTGGGGGACAGAGATCGAGAAATTGACCATTTGAAAAGTGCATCGGAAAAAAATAGGGTTTTTGAGTTGTGTGCACGTCGATAAGAAGGGGTCAAAATCCCCTTCCTAAAAAGTAATGAATTTTTCGATTAAAAGGCCTCCCGAGTAATTTATCCATTGAATTTAAGTAGGAATGGAAAGTCGGTCGAGCGGTTAATTCCATAACCTCACACACAAAACTCACACACAATCTCTCCATCAGGTCCAGCAAGCACTTGGGTCATGATTGAGGAACGAAGGGGGAGCTATGGATAACCAATTAATTTTGAATATCCGAGAGAGACTTCGCCCAATAGATGGGTACGGAAAATGGAAAGATCGGAACACGGAAATGTCTCATATGCCGATACGGACTACCCATTCCAATTGTTCCGGTTCCCGAAACCCCATACCTATACGCGTTCCCAAGTTCTGATCGATATCCGCGGCCCCTCCCGAGAACGAAGATTTGAAGCGGTTCATAATTTGGAGATCTTGGTCCTCTATCAATCGTTTCTGCACCTTTTAATTTAATGGACTTCGAGCTTATAAAGAGGCGGGCGGGCGTGAGATTTAACGAGAAATCGAGAAAGCTCAGAAAACGGAATAAAAAGATAATGACTCAACCCGGAGTATTCATTATCCCAGGGATTCCTATCCAATCCACTTGAGCCAATCGATTCATTCATATACACAATTCCAGACCACCCAGCTTACTGATCAATAGGTAGGGCGGCCCCTTCTTTCATTTTAAAGAGCCTTTGATCCCCTCTCTCTTGTGTGAATTCCTGCAGCTTGGATGAAGTTGTTCACGGATTCCTTCGGGTGGCACTTTTAAAAGCTCTTCCCGATCCCTAAAATCGGAGATGACGCGAAGAGAAAGATGAGATAAGAGATCATGAACGGAGTATCTGGGGGGAGCAACCCCCCAAGATTATAGAGAGCGATTAGGTCCCCCACCTTTAAGTGAGTAAGTCTTCTCCAATCCGAAGCTCGTTTTAACATATAAGAGGAGCTTCATTTTAACATATGAGAATGGTGCTTGCTGTGCGACCTAGAACATGTGAATGAAGGGATTCGCGCCCCCTCGACTGCTCTCTATCCATAATCCACGGCGAAAGACAATAAAAATGGCTCTTTAAAATCAAATTCTGCTCTCGGAGGTGAGCCCTTTTTCTTTAGAAAGGTTCTGGAAGGTGCCGAAGATGCGGAATGAAGCTTCGATGGGCCGTGTGTAGTGTCTGGCGGCCCACTATTCAGAACCCGGGAAAGATTGACTGGCTCTAAAATTCGGGGGCTGTGATACGGAAATCCGGTTAGCGATGGAGAGAATGAGTTGTAGCCCCCTTTAAAAGTGGATGTTGTTTACTTTAAAAGCTCGGGTGGGTGTTCGATCGGTTGATAACATGGCTCTTAATTGCCCCCCGAATTTTAGAGCGGTTTCGATTCTTAAAAGCCCACTTCTATTTTATTTTATAAGGTCTTGCCCCACCACTATTTCAAAGGGCAAAGGGGTGCCCCCACTTTTATAAGGATAAGCACTCGCATATCTTTGAAATAGAGAGGGGATAGGTTATATACTTCTGATCCTTGCCTTGGGTAGGGGAGAGTGGCTTATTTATTAGAAGGGTTGAGAGCTACGGAATCCTCTTTTAGAATAGAGAGGCGTGCCTGCTCTTAAAATGGAATTTTGCAAAGACAATAGCAGGAATTGTGGAAAGGTTGGAGGATCTGGCCGAAGCAAGCTGGAGGCCCTTTAAATTATAACCTCTTAAGCCATTTAAAATAGAGAGGGCAAGGCGCTGCTTTTTCAAAAGCTGTTGCTGTTCCCGTCTTAAGATATAAAGGTGCACTCACTCCACCCCTTTTAAGAGAGAGAGATCAGAACCTCTCTTATAAGGCTGGGCCCCATAGTCACACGTACAGAAGGGCGGGAACTCCACCTCTCCCAATCTACCTCTCCCCCTCGGACATAATGATGGGAGTCTTCGTGGCTCAGTGAGCTTTTGTAGTTGAGCCGAGATGCATGTACACGGGTCTCTGCAGCTTGGACGAGTCTAGTTATCTATGGATTTCTGGTCGGGTCTTTTAAAGATCTTTTCTCTTTCAAGCCAGAGGGCTTGGGGCCGAGCTCTTAAGTATCTTGAAAACCTTATTAAAGGAGATCGCCCCTATCTATTAAGTAAGGAACTTTAAGCTCTGGTTCCTCTCCCGAGCTTGCTTAAAAATTCGGTGCAGAAGAAAGGGGATTGAGGACCGTACTCCCTCGACCAGGTCGAGCCCTCTCCCCTCTCCCTTTGGTGCTTATCTAAAAGCTATCTCCCTCAAGATCTCCTTTAATATGATACTTGGGACCCTCTCCCTCCCCCTTCTTAAGGTTCGCATATAGGTCGAGTGCCCCTTTTCAAATAGCTGCTATCTCCCTCTCCCTTCCTAAGGTTCGCATATAGGTCGAGTGCTTAAAAGCGGGGCCGGTTCGGCGACCTCTTAAGATCCGTCTTAAGAGCCACCTCTTAAGATCTTTCTTTAGCTTTTTGGATTAATAAGCGAGCTCCCCGGAGGGGTGAACCCTTGTTAAAAAAGCCAACTCCCGAGCTCTTTATTTTGAAATTCCCGAGAGAAGAGAAGCTGTCTTTTTTAGAGAGGAGAGGAGAGGAGGGGATGTCACAAAGCCGATAAATGAAGAAAGAAAACAGGTCGAGGCTTTTCATAACTGACCTCTTAAGATATAGCTTTGAGCGGTCGAGCGCGAGTCCTGAGGCCGGTTATCTCTCCTCGCTCTCCTTTTAAAGGTGCGATCAATGCAACCGCCATTAATCGCCAGAGTCTTTCTGCTCTCTCGTATCCACCGGTTGAGAATTCTTATGAGCCCCCTTACCTTGCCTTTAAAAAGGTGGGGGAGGGTTTTGCTCCATTCACTGCTTGCTTTCCCCAGATTGACGAGATAATGTTTATCACCCCGCTCAAATTTTGTTTTGAGGGCCGGCTCATGCACGGCTCGATTGTAGAGGCTACAATGTGGCTCGGTTAGAACCCTGGGTCGTTCGGATCACATTTCGGAACGAACCCAACCGAGGCGAAAGAATTTTCTGTTGTTCCCTCTCCCAGACCCGAAGTACATATTCTAAGGGTAATAGAAGATCATTCACGTAGAATAACCCCAACCCTATTGAACCGGTTCCCAACCTCTAGGTCGACCGGCAATTAAGAGGCTTAGAAATATCTTTTCTTTCCGGATCTAGAATTCGTTTTTTTGTGAGGGAAGATGCCTGCTGTAACCTTTCTCATCTCATAAGCACTGGGTCCGGGTTTCCGAGGAGAGGTTTGAAAGGGCCAAAAAACAGATTACCAAACTCCTTCCTCGCAGTTCTTTCTGAAACACCTGGAAGCGAAGCAGCGCTCTAATATATAAGGCTTGATTAGATTAGGTCCCGTGATCCATAGATAGAGATAGACGAATTCACCCCTTTCTTTGTCGTTGCTGAAGTCTCTAATCCTATAAAGGTCCCTTGAAGGAGCCCTTTTAAACTTTGAGGCATCCTTTGATTGGGTGGGGTGGGCTACTCCAGTGAGAAGGGTCGAGCTGCTCTCTATTTTAAAAGCTGGACCTACGCTTTTAAGGGCCCGACGAGCGGTCCGCGGAGAGGGGGAACCAACTGAGTTACTTCAATAGGGGGTTGCTCCGGGTGGCTGGATCGAATCCCTTTTTCGATATATGGTCGAGAGATCACAAAGGTATGATTACCTCCTCCGGCCCATTCATCTTCTTTAATGAACAGAAGACTTTTATTATATTAGGCACCGTTATAGATAGAGCCTACTCCTATCCATGAAAGGGGTAAAAAGCGAGTAGAATTCGCTTCCATGGATTTTCGACAGAGCTTTAGTCTTAAGAGCGGGGAGAGAGCCCTTTGTTTTTACTCTTCCCAGGAGGTTCTCAAGATCTATTGATTGTCAGAATTTGACGGGTAAAGAAACAGTGGTTTTTGGTGATGCAACTCATGCCGCTTCAATCACTAAGATACTTGCTCGAGAGATGGGAATTCGTGTAAGTTGTGCAGGTACTTTTTGTAAACATGATGCGGAATGGTTCAAAGAGCAAATTCAAGGTTTCTGTGATGAGATACTGATTACAGACGATCATGCTGAAGTAGGAGATATGATCGCTCGCGTGGAACCATCTGCAATATTTGGTACTCAAATGGAACGTCATATTGGTAAACGCCTAGATATTCCTTGTGGAGTTATTTCTGCGCCAGTTCATATCCAAAATTTTCCCTTGGGATACCGACCTTTTCTGGGTTACGAGGGTACTAATCAAATAGCTGATCTAGTTTATAACTCATTTGCTCTGGGTATGGAGGAACATCTTCTAGACATTTTTGGTGGTCATGATACTAAAGAAATAATGACTAAATCATTATCCACGAATATAAGCTTAATTTGGAATCCTGAAAGTCAACTAGAATTACGTAAAATCCCCCGTTTTGTCAGGGAAAAAGTAGAGAGAAATACTGAGAAATTCGCACGACAAAAGGGTATTGGAACCATTACTGTCGAAGTAATGTACGCAGCTAAAGAAGCGCTCAGTAACTAGCTAGGGCAATGAAATGTTTATTAAAAAAAAAAAAATGTATTGTATAAATTGAGTTAATGACTATTCATAATTACGTATCAATTTTCTTTGAGGTCGGGTACCTACCTTAGGTTAAAACTTGGGTAGAACATAATATGCTAGAAAGCAACTTGCGACTTGAACGACACGATTGGTTTTGTGGATTATGACATTGGCCATTATCGATCTGAACTAAGATACTCTTAGTTCAACATTTTTATTCTAAGAAAGATATGTTTCTTAACGGAGCTTCACTAGGAACGAAATATCAATTCGTCTCTCAATTAGGAGACGGATAGGATCTAGAGTTAGTGTATATGAAATAAATGAGCTAGAATCATTTTGTAAGTCTACATTGTTATTAAAGATTAGAACAGTGAATTGGAATAAGGAAACGATTATTGATCTAGGTAGAAAAATTTTGATAAAAGGTAGATCCAATGCTACAAGCAGCAATTCTTTCTATTCCGCAATGTAGAGCGGAATTTACGTTGCTGCCCATCCATAAAGTGGGGACCACCAGAGTAAGGCTTGGACCTAATCATTCAAAGATAATGGATCTCAGAACAATAAAATCCAATTTTATTGGTCGTTCAAATGATCCATATCATGGAATAAGATATATTCCACATAAAAAAGGGAGAAAATAGATGAAAGATGGTTCAAAAAGTGGAGAGAGAGATGCTATACTTTTTCTATTTAGTAAGATCCTCTGGGTTTTGAACATTAAAAAGCATACTTGAGTTATGAGTACAAACTCTCTCTTTCTTTCTCCTCGAGAAGTCAAAAGACCCTTTTAAAATAGAGAGCTCTTTTAAATAGAGAGGGGATAGAGAGCTCTGCCTCCTCGAAATGGCAAAGCCCATTCACCCCATGATAAGAGAGCCTTTTGGGCACCCTCGCGATCTTCGTTTACCAGTTCTCCATTTAAGAGCTGGTTCGCATTCTCTCCCTTCCAATCCCCACGAACGAGGCATCAAAACGATCTCATAACTTCGGGAGAAAACTAAGGTGCTTATCTCATATGATGGAATAACTCCGGAATCAGGGATCTATAGATCAAGAACGACATCTCTATGGTACCACGGCCATCTCCGCCTCTGGAAGCGTCCCTCTACGTCCGGCTCTTTAAGGGGGTGAGTCAAAATGCATGTGTAATTCGATGGCCGGCTCTGGGTCATTTGGAGAGAAAGTAGCTTGGTTACTGCACGGAGAAGGGGACGGGAAAGCCTTTAAAATTGAGAGGCGAACAGCCTCAAGATATTTAGCTTCGCACGACATAGGATTAGCACGCCAAAAGAACGAACATAAGATCATGGAAGAAAAAGAAAGAGGATGGGCCTCTCTCTATTTTAAGCAGCTTTATTCATTCATTCATTTATTCGTTTAAAGGTATGGGTAGGGTTCTCCGGCCTTTCTCCGACCACCTTTTACTTATAATAGGAGAATTAGGGAAAAGAACCTGCCTTTTTAAAACAGAGGGGATGGGTATTGTTTGAATAAAATGCGGAGGAGCTTGTGATTACTTTAAAGTAAAGCCAGCCAGCGATTTAAATCAATACGCCGCATGATTGAATTTTCGTACCATCGATCGATCCGCACACACAGTAACATGGGCTTCTTTCCAGGCTGAACCGATTCGCCCTTTTTGAAACAGAGGGGCACCCAAGAGCCTTTTGGAATAGAGAGGGCTCAAAGCGACAAAAGCTCTCTATTTCAAAGCGGGAATCACCCTGAGGCCCTCTATCTCGAAGGGGAGCAAGGCCTCTCTATTTCAAAAGGCCCTTTTAAACATGGGGGAAGGCTTTTAAAGGCTTTTATTTTAAATGGAATGGTGGGTGGTGAGCTCTGGTTCATATATATGGAAAAGTGACTCCTCCTCACCTGGTTCATATATATGGAAAAGTGACTCCTCCTCACTAGACTTATAGATAGCAATTTGAAAACCCCTCATCAATATACCCATTCAAGACGATTTAAATAACCCCATTTCAGACGATCCTGATATCGTACAAGGCCATCCTATCAACAACGGTAGAAAACCCTATCAGTCGGCCTACCTACTCCAGACCCATTTGCAGAAGGAAGGACAGACCAGCTCTCTCTATTCACCTGGAATCTGCGGAAGGACAGCCCTTTCAAATTATAACGGGACATCAGAAGGCCCTTTAAATATCATTTAGGGAAATTCTAAACTATCAGAGAAGACATAACTATCAGGGGAGAAGACGAGAACTATTTTGTTTTGAAGGAGAGAACCATACCTAGTACAAGACGATAAGACCATATTTAAAAGCCCCATATTGAACCAGACGATAAGACCATATTTAAAAGCCCCATATTAAACTAGAGATATCGAGATAGAGATATTTATTACGAGTTATATACGTTATAAGACATTTATTACGAGATAGATATTACGAGATAGAGGGATTTATACACGTTATATTCAAGTGGGGAGAAAGCCTCTCTCTATCTTAAAAGGGGTGAGGGCCGAGCTTTATTGAAGGGGCTCGGCCGAACGGAGGCCCAATGAGAAGAATTGAAATAGAAATACTAAATATCTACTAAATAGATGAAATTAGAAACGATATTATATACGTCTTAACAACTTACCCTTTTCCCGTACACCAACCGCTATGCCTCCTCTTAAGAAGTAGACCAACCGAAGACCGGTTAAGAATAGATCTCTTTAAATCGATTATAGATATCTCGAATAGTCTTAAATAGAGCTCTAAAAGAGTATGAAATAGATGTATTAGAGGATTGAATAGGTTGCATTATATACGTATTATAGATGTCTTAAATAACCTAGTATAGATAAGTGCTCCTGAATCGCCTCCCCTCAATACCAAGCCAATACCAAGCCCTGATGACCATGCCCTTACCACCATGCCCCGATGCCCTTACCACCATGCCCCGGTTTATCTATGTAGTTCCTGGTTGGCAGTCTACCCCCCGCTTTAAGGATC
Source organism: Wollemia nobilis (assembly GCA_028583015.1). Lineage (NCBI taxonomy): Eukaryota > Viridiplantae > Streptophyta > Pinopsida > Araucariales > Araucariaceae > Wollemia > Wollemia nobilis. Next base: position 34,137 of record JAQPPZ010017271.1, on the reverse strand, counting down.
CCAAATCCCGAATACCAGAATCCCAAATACTGGAAATCCCGAATACTGAAATTCCAAATACTTAAAATCCTAAATACCGGAATTCCCAATACTTAAAATCCTAAATACCCGAAATCCCGAATACCGGAATTCCAAATACTCGAAATCCCTAATATCGAAATCCCAAATATTGGAATTACAAATACTAGAAATCCCGAATATCGGAATCTCTGATCCTTAAAACGTAGGTCCCATCAAGACCGGAAGTCCCAAAATCCCATTTCTTTAAAAGGGAAAATCCCATTTCTTTAAAAGGGAAAAAGGAATTCGACCAGCCGCCTCGAAAAACGATAAAAACGAAAAAGCATGAAACCGAAATCGAGAAAAACCGACTCTTAAACAGATAGATCCCTAAAACCAAAATATCAAAGAGCAAGAAATCGATAAAACTGAAAACCCAAGATTTCCGGCCCTCTCTATTTTAAAAATCAAAATCTTCCGGAATGAAATTAAAATCTTCACCTCTTCTCTTTGCTTTTCTTTTCGGCTAAAAACTCTCTTTCTTTTCTGGGCAAGGGATTAAGGTCGAGTGGAATTTTAAAGGTGGAGGGCTGGTGGAGGGCTTTTCTGGTCGGAAGGGAATTTTATTTTATTGAGGGCAAGGTCGTTCTATCTCTCCATCTTTCTATCTCTCCATCTTTGGAGCTATCTCTCCATCTCTCTATCTCGAGCAGGTTTCTATCTTGAGCAGGTTTCTATCTCTCCATCTTTCTATTCTATCTCTCCATCTTTCTATTCTATTAAAAGCCAGCCCTCTCGCCACCCACTTTTAAAGGGCTCTCCATCTTTATATTCTATCTCTCCATCTTTCTATCTCGAGAAGGCAGGTTTCTATCTCTCCATCTTTCTATCTTTAGCAGGTTTCTATCTCTCCATCTTTATATCTTTAGCAGGTTTCTATCTATCCATCTTTCTATCTCTAGCAGGTATCTTTTGTTTCTATCTTTCAGGGAGAGGCCTCGCTTTGCTCAAGGGCCTTCCTTCGGTCGGAGTATTGTTTCGATGCACGGGGGTAACGAATGGCAGGAAGGGCTTCCTTTTATCGTTTCTCGGATTGCGGGGATTATTCTTCTCGGATTGCCTTTCATCCATAGCCATCTTAGTTTCCGTTAATGGGATTGGGATTTATTCCTTATGGGAAGGAAAGAAGAAATGAAAAGAAGAGATTTCGAGGCTTTCCATAATCCCTTGCCAAGAAAAGAGGGAAATAAAAGCAGATATATTTTAAAAGAAAAGAAAAGCCGAAAAGAAAGCTCTCCTCTCCTCTCCGAAAAGAAAAGAAAATTAAAATAAAATGAAAAGAAAAGCCTTTGAAAGAAAAGAAAAGCAAAGAGAAGAGGTGAAGAAGAGAGGAAGATTTTGATTTTTAAAATAATCCCCTTTCAGAGAAGAAAAGAACTCAAGAAAGGCCCTCCCCTCCGCTTTTGAGAGAAAAGAGAACTATGCGAATATTCGAGATCTCGGTAAAAACACTAGTTCATTCCCGAGGTGAGGTAAGCTCTCCCTCAATTCCAAGTACCAAGATCCACTGGAAGGGAAGCCCCCAACTCGCTAGCCAGCATTTTAAAGATAAAGCTAGCCAGCAAGATGCCCTCACTTTGTAATCGATAGCCAGCATTGAAAAGATAAGTAATAGCGAGTATTGCTATTCCTCTCTTCTCTTAGCCAGCTTTCCGAGAGGAGAGGCCAAGCTTTCTCTTGTTGGGTCGGGCAGAAAAGAAAGGAATAGCGCTCCGGCGCTCCGACTATTAAAGAGGGAAATTTGAAAAGCCCTCCACAGCTTTCTCTCTAAGGGTTGGGTTTTTACTCTCCCTGCCAAACTCGACCAAAGAAAAGGACCAAACTCTCCTTGCCCTTAAAAGAGGGTTGGGTTTTTACTCTCGATGGTTTTTAGCCGAAAAGAAAGAAACAGAAAGAAACGGAAAAGAGATATTTGAAAAGAAAAGAAAAGAGAAGAAAAGAACTCTAACCCTCCATGCCTCTCATCTTTTCTAACCCTCCCTACCGAAAAGAAAAGCCAGAACGCCTCTCCCCGAAGAGTCTTGAGAGCGGAGGTCGCTCCCGAAAAGAAAAGGCCAAGAAAAGAGGAAAAGCGGTTTAAAGAGGTTGAAAAACTTTAAGCTTTTCCATGTATATTTATGTCGTTTTAAGGGTCTTAAAGAAAAGAAAAGCCTCTCGGGAAGGGCAGAATTGAAAGCGAAAAGAAAAGCCTCTCCCCTCGACCTTTACGAGAAAGAAATGATTGTGGAGGGTTCAGTTTCGGGTGTGTTACTCGACGACTATGTCTGGGGCCTCTAGAGTACCAATGCGCGACATCATCTTGCGAGGCAAGCGAGTGGACCGCCCAGGATGTCGCCTTCACACAACCGAAACAAAACCCGAAGAGGGCCGAGAAGGAAGCTTTTCTTTTCTTTCAAAATATCTCTTTGGAGGGCTTTTCTTCTCTCGCGAATAGTTTGATATTCGTTTTATATACGTATTAACAACTTGAACTCTATCTTCTATATGAGGAGAGCTACCCGAGAGAAGAGATAGCGGTTGGCCCACAGCCTGAGATAGCGCCCTTTAAAAAACAGCCTGAGATAGCATAGCCCTTTATGTTTAAAAAGAGATAGCCCTTTATTTAAAGAAGACAATAAAATGCTGAACTGGTTGGCCGATAATTTCTCCGTGGCTGATCGCCCTCCGGGTACGCGTAACCTTTTAGTAATAGGGGGGTTCGACTCAAGTAGCTCACTAAGGATCAAAATGCTCTCGAATGTTTTTCAAGTTTTTATTCAGTCTGAGATTTTGAATGACTTTTCGGGGGCCTCAAATATGGATGACCTTTATATTGGGTGCTGGATGCAAGTGATTATGGAAAATTCGGTTTCGAATATGAAATGGATTCTAGCTGTAATGTTAGACAGTGGAGTAATAAGATTCCGCAGCGAACACTTTTAAAACTTTTAGAAGGCCCCTTTTTCAAAACTGTGCAAATTAGGGTGCAACTTTATAATATAACAACGGTGGTGGAATTTTAGAAAAGACAAGGAACATCCCTTTGATATTAGTATCAAACGAAATTCCTCCGTTTTACGAAACATGGGGGAAAAGCTATCTGGAGATGGTGGAGATGAGGGATTGCAAGAGTTTGAGCGAATGTAAGCAGGAGAAATGGATGGCTACACTCTACAACAAAATGAGGCTCTCTATTTTAAGGCGGAATAGAAACGATTTTCGTCGATCTCTTATCACGAGCTGTAATTGAATATGAATGTCGTTTAGAAGGGTTAGTATTATATCTCAAGAGGTCGCTCACTGATATAAATAAAGAAAGGTTCCAATTTCTCTAAAGAATGCCGAGAGCCAGAGCCTTTTAATTTCATTTAAAGAGCTCACATCATATTACGTATATAATACGTCGATGGGAAACACCTTAAGAATCGGTATGACCTTAGATCTCGCTTGAAACTACTCGATTCAGATTATGTATGCCCTTTTAGAACAGAGAGCGAACCAGGTCCTTTATATCTCAAGCTGTCGCGATTATAGATAGAGAGCTCAAATATAGAGAGGAGGATAGAGAGGAGGTGAGCCTATTTTTGAAAAGCTCTCTATCCTTGTTTTTGTTTTTAAAAAGAGGGGAGAGAGGGCCCTTTTTTAAAGTGAGCTTATTAATTGAAAAGGAATTCCTCTCCCTATTATCCCAAGGTCGAGTGAGCCCTCAGACGGATTTGAATGGAGCTTTCTATCCCTCTATTTTAAGAGGTAGAGGTGGGTTTTTTTTAATCGAGTATTTACGAGAGAATGGGGCTTATAGTTTAATTGGTTGAAACGTACCGCTCATAACGGTGATATTGTAGGTTCGAGCCCTACTAAGCCTATTCCCCCCTTAGAGGCAGATCGACCTTTTCTTTTAAAACCCCTCCCCCCCGCAAAGCCCCTCTTTTGTAAATCCCTTTTCAAAACAGTCCTCGCTCTCCCCGGCGAGAGCCCGGCCCGGGAGAGCTCGCATATCTTAAAAGAGATAAAACGCTTTTGATTTTAAGGAGGCTGCCTTGGCTTGGCTTTATATAGAGGGCGAGGGCGAGAGCGAGAGGGGATTTTTTTGAGCTTTAAATTTAAAGAGCCAAGCTCTCTATCTATAATCTTAAGAGGTCTGTTATAAGCACTCTTAAGGTAGGTCGAGGGGAGAGAGCCCCCAAGCACTCGCTATATTAGGAATAATGGGCGAGGGGAGAGAGCCCCCAAGCACTCGCTATATTAGGAATAATGGGCGCTCTCTATCCTTATAACGGGGAGAGGGAGAGAGCTCTTAGGATAGGGAGAGGGGGCTGCTCCCCGGCCCAGGAGGAATGGGAGTTGGGGAAAGGAAGCTTATTAATTAAGGTGCACCTCTCGGCTTATATGTCTTCGCTGCTTTTCCTTTCCCCCTTTGGCTACGTATGGAGTATAGCCAAGTGGTAAGGCATCGGTTTTTGGTACCGACATGCAAAGGTTCGAATCCTTCTACTCCAGATCTTCTCCCTTTCCCTTTAGGTTCTTATTCGAATCAAGAGCGGAGAATACTCTTCTTCCAGCTATTCCTCCCACCTTGCCATTTAAGAGAGCTCTCCTCCCCTTTAATTTAATTTAAAGGGCTCCCCTCTGTTTTAAAAGGGCCTTTTTAAAACATGGGGGATTGATACGATACCATGAAAAGGTTGCGGATACGTATTAATATTGAAGAGGTAGCGGATACCTTTTAAAAGAGAGGTTGGGGACTGGCATGAATGTGTGCCCGGAAATAACAAGAAGTTGACGTCTCCCAACCTTTCGAACAAGGATAGCTCTAACCTCTCTTACCGGGGTAAGGGCCGGATGGACAGATAGCACACAAACAAGCTGGCTTGGAGAAAGCGCTAGCCTACGGAAATGACAGGGATACTGGCGTGAATGGGCACCTTTAAAATAACCCCACCAGCCCGAAGAAGAAAAAGTTCGCCTTATTTAAAAAATTAAACCCCAAGTTTTTTTTAAAGCCCTCTCCCTCTATTTTGAAAGAGGAAAGAGCCCCCGGCTTATTAATTGAAAGCTCACTTCACTCCCTCTCCACGCCAATAAACCCCAGGACCCCCATGAAGATTCCACCTACGGCTTAGCTCTTCGAAGGAGATAGCTATTTTGAAGGGGCGCATAACCTTTTAAAATAGAGAGGTTCGAGAGGCTCTATTATAAGGAGCTCGACCACCTGAGATCAACCCCACTTTTATAAGGATCAGCACGGATAACTCTTCACAAGCACCCCCTTTTAAAATAGAGAGGGCTTCTTAACCCCAGGACCCCAATGAAGATTCAACCGATGGATTATTAATTGAAAGCTCTTAAGCTTTGAATTCCTTTTAAAATGGAGAGGATCACCCTTCACTTCCTTGTTCATACTCTTTCGCGATAAACAAGAACCCCTGCTTTTTTGACCGCTAGCCGGAAATGGCAAGATGGGGTAGGTAGGCGCTCAACCTGCCCCCCACGCTCCGCTCATAATTCTAGAGCGTTCCCCCGTACCGGGTACGGGCTCACTCTCTCTCTACGCCGGCCCCCGACCTTCTGATGGGGGGATCTCGACCAATCTTTCTGAGGTCGAGCGCTCGATCGATAGATCGGGGTCTCGGCCCCTCTCTATCTTAAAAAGGAAGAACCGCATCACACAAGGAATTTTATCGTTTTTAAGGCTTTTATAGATAGAGACGAGTCCTCTCTTATAGAAGGGTCGAGGATCATTCTTCACTCACTCGTTCATACTCTGTCACTCATACACGAGCTCCAGCGGGGCGCCTCTAGACAGCAACGAAAAGAATTCCGGGGGTGTACCATCATTCCTTGCAACCCATATCACTGGTAATGCCATTCAACGGTATCTATTCCCAAGATTCATACTTTAAGGGCTTTTAAAAGGAGGAGTGAGGTTTAAGAGCGAGAAACAACAACCCCAAGGGGTTTTAAAATAGAGGGCCGCTCCGCTCCTAATTAAATTAAAAGGCTCAGCTCTTAGAAAAAGGGGATTAGCGCTTTAAAACAATAAACCCCAATGAAAGAAACCCCGGGGATTTATACCGAAGGCCGAGACTCCGCACTCTCTAGGGCGAAGAAAAAGGAGGTCATTCCTCTCTATTTTGAAAGGGGGCACCCTCCCCGTTCAAAAAACCCGAGGAAACAATCGATCCTTAAAACTTGAAGCGGTCGAGTCTATTATTGATCAACTCCATCATGCACACCTCCATCATGCCAGTAGTCGGTTGACATGAAGTTGAGTGCTCTCCCGGCGCAACCCCAAAGCTGTAGTCAGTTGAGCGCTTACTTAAGCCCAAAGGAGCAGGGTTTTCGGATAGAGAGCGGATCGGTATCGATTGTATTATCTCTCTTCGCCGGTTCACTGACTGGCTTTCAAATGGAGGTAGCTCCTCATCTTTAAAACAAACCCTCCCCTCACCCGTGAAAACCCTGCTTATTGACCTAAGATCCAGCTAGCTTATTATCCCCATTCAAGGGAAGGCCGACTGGCGGTCCCGATCTCTCTTAGTGCTTCAGATTCCCCACTCGGAACGAGAAAAGGAGGAGATGCTTCTTCACTCTATGGGAAGGATATGGCGGGGAGAAATTACTGAAGATCTAGGGCTGGATGGGAGGAAATAAAAGCCGATTTGCTGATGCCGAGGGCGGGGTGGGGCTTGGAAATTGGCCAATCGGATCACTAGCGGGTGCTTGCATCCCTCACGTTGAAGCGTCGAATCTGAGGTCAGTTCTTGAACTGCGATAACTGGATTCACTGGGCCTAACGCTGAAGTATGGACAACCGGTACTAATTCCATAGTTGATTTAATCCGTAGATCGATCTGTGAACGGAGAAGCCCTATCATTGGAAAGGCCTAGCCATCATAACCATATCTCTTCCTACCCCCGATTAATAATAGTAAGGGGCCGCTTCCTTCCCCACTCATGGATTGATAGATAGAATTTAAACTTCGAACCTCGAAACTCGCTGGTTGAGATCTCAAGGCCGAGTGCATCTCTTCCCCTTCAGGGTCGAGTGGCCGGTCGAGCTCAAGCATTGGAGAGAGTTGGGGTGCCTGCTCTCGTTTCTCAACAGCCCTACTATTCCAATAAGGCACCCCCACTATTTCGATTGAATAAGAGTAAGGTCGAGAACCCTGAAACTTGCCTTCCCGTAGAAGGAGTTATCCACTGCTTCAAGGCAGCTCCCTCAACCCTAGCAACAATGTGTGAGTGGACTCTCATCCCCTATTTCTTTCACATTAATAAATTCATAAAGGGCCGGGCTGCTGGATCATCTTCTGAAAGCACTGGATGCTTCGGCCGAGTATTAAAAAAACCCATTCGATTCTTATTTAAGGCCCGGAAGCCCCGCTCCAAACAGAGGTGGATTAATCGTTCCCTTTACTGAAATAATAAGGGAAACATTTAAACATTTATAATAAAGGCTTCCTTTCCCACCAATACCGGGGAGCCCACTCATTCATAGGGCCTCTCCCAATTACTATTATTAGGGCGCAACAATAATATAATCGAGAGGGGCTTAAATAGTAATAGTAGGGGGGTCCACTCACACCTGAAAGCTTATTGGCGGGAATGGGGCCCGCTCGCTATTAAAATAGAGAGGGGAGCTCTTAAGATATAAAAGCGCTCTCCCTTCTTAAGGTGACTTACCAAAATCGTTGGTGCTTTCGTCAGGGTTCGGGGCAAGCCTTAAATAGGAGTGCTTTGAAATGGAGAGGAGCAAACCCCAACGAACGGCATAACCTCTTCATTAGAATAGTAGGCTTTACCTCTTCATTCATTCATTACAACCTCTTCATTAGAAATATAGTAGGCTTTACCTCGTGTTCATTAGAATAGTAGGCTGGAATGAGAAAGATACGGGGGCACTAAATGAGTAGGCAATCGAATTCAGGGTTCTCTATCTAAATAAGTAGGCGGCAATCGAAGTTTTCAGGTGTATCTATCCAATAGTGCTATCTATCTCCGCATTTTGGAGAGGGGGCGGGCTTTAGCAAGAAAGAGGAAATCTAGGGAAGAATTTATTAAGAAGAGGGAAAGTCCAATTTGATTCCAGAGTTGGGCTGCTCCAACGGCTAAAGTGTGGGCTTGGTCGTACCAATCACTTTAGGAAAATGCAGTCGAGAGATGAACCGAAATTCCTAGCATAGGCAGTAGCCAGTCTAAAGTGGGCATAGGTGGGACGACATGCATAAAGAATCCCAGCTTTTCTATAGAATAATTCCGGTAGGCCCAGCCAGTGTTAGTGGGGACTAGCTAGTGGTGGGCAGATCCAAATAACTAGATGAGGAGTAGGACTCGATCTCCCAGTGAGTAGGGCAGGCGTGTAGTATCTATTGGTACTAATGGGTCGGGTAGGCCTATAAAAACAACTTGGAGGTGGCTGCAAACAAGAAGCTAATAGGGGTGACGCAAAGCTTTCAGTCAGGACCGATCCTTTCTCCAGTAGCACCCTGGGTAAAAAGACTAAGATGCTCGCCGCGTACGGGTCAATCGAGGTCTAGCCCGGGCGGATCCAAGCCTTGTAGGTGTTTGGATGTGTCCGCTTCCCCTGTCCTTTCTATTGGTTCCGCCCAAGGCCAGCTGCGTGTCAATAATATGCTTTTGCTGGAGGGGCGGGTAGCTAAAGGTTGGGTGGGCGAAATAGATCTTCTCCTGGTCCCGTGGCCTTGGGTGTGGATCGGCGTATCCCGGACGTATGGTACTAGCGGGGCTAAAGCGGTAGATGGGAGTAAGCCGATAATAATAAGAAAAGGTAGGTGTTTCAATCCCCCGGAAGAAATAGAAGCTTCAAGTGGCTGGTTCTGCACTCCCTTCATCCATTTGTTCGCTCCTACTTCGTCCCATGCCTAACGACTTGAAACGCATCAGCAGGTGCTGGAAGGGCGCTGCTTTGCCCTTTTCCCGTCCCGTCCGATACATATAGCGGAGTTGGTGCGGCTTAACGGAAAGTTTGGGTATGTCGGTACAATTGATTGAAAAAGGATTATCCAGATAGTGTTTGAAATAGGCTATAGCAAGTCCACCTAGTAAAGTGAGGCGTGAGTGGTGGCTAAGCATGCGCTGTTCAGAGCTTGTGGGGGCTAATTCAAAGCAGGGATTCAAACTCCCCCCACTTTATATATTAACGAGGTATAGTAGAATTCACAACCCCGCTGTCGGTTGCATGAATGCTGTTAATTATGGCATCACCTTAGAAACATGGGTGTCAGACTTCTCGAGGTTCCAGTAAGGTGGCATGGGTGGAGTCTACCTAAATGGAATCTGTCAATTGGTAATCCATGCAGGGTGTGGCTAACTAGCTAGCGGTGGGTGCCGAGTGAAGTGATTTAGGGCGTATAAGCCCAGGTTCTATCTGGTGAATATCGGCATGGGATGGCAGCATAAATAGCAACATTTCAGTAGTGCGTTACCTGGCAGCTATATCTCTCGGGTAGTCCCTTGGGTAATCATTCGCCGGTACCTGAGTCTTCTGCTGGTGGGCCAATCCTTGTCTAGCGGTGGGAACCGGCTGGTATGGATCAATTGCTTGGCGTGTCTGGGTGTACTCCATTCCATACCCGTGCCTGATCCTCAAGGAGTCCGTCTGTGCCATCATCCCACCAGGATCTCCATCTATTTGCGTACTGCTACATCCAGCATCCGTTTGGGCCTATTCAATGGATGAAATTCGTAGCTATGGGAATTGGTGTTGATATAGAGCGGGTGGCACTTCCTATCCCAAGCTCATAGCTCGTAGCAGTCGTTGGGGAATCACTTCATGTAGGGTAAGCCGATCCAATCCTAGCTGGTGGTTCTGAACTCATCGATGTCAAGCATAGTTTAAGGGCAGGGTGCGTTCGCTGTAACTAAGTCTGGTGCTGGGGTGGGTGGCTGGATTATGTGGTGGTGGGCTTATAGAAACAACAGGCAGAGGAATATTGAACCGGAATGGCTCGGGAAGTGGGGTAGGCTAGGCATCGAATCAAATAGGTGCTTGGCCGGGAGGGCAGCTTTCGGAGGGGAAATCCTGGAACAACCAACTATCTATAACAATAGATTAATTTATTCATTCCCATTTCCTTCATTATTTCCCAACATGACATGTTTGCTAGCTACTAGCTAGTTAGCGTGGGCTTGCCAGCACGATACTATACTAGAATAGAAGGGGAAAGATAGTCTTAGTTGGAAAGGGAGAGCGCCCTACGGGGTCAAGGCTCGCCCTACGGGGTTGGGAGCGGCCAATACAAAATAAGAGTAGATGGCTACTCGGTAGATCGGAGTAAGACGATGGGATCGATCTTCCTGCTTGCCCTCTATCTAAAGGGAGGGACCTTCTATCTAAAGGGAGGGACCTTCTATCTAAAGGGAAGCGATTTGCGGGGGGCAGCCCGAATAAACAGAAGTAGACGGGAGTGATAGTAGGGGGGGCAAACAAATGGAAAAGCATTCTGGTCAGGATAGAGAGAAAGTTATCTGTCTACTAATACTATCAAATCGAATAAATGTAAGACTGGAGAAGTCCCTACTATAATTCTAGAATTCGCTTGCAGCTTTCAATCTGGAAAAGTAGTGGGGTGTTTGCTAGTAGGTGGTATTCTCTGATTGAAATCCCTCTCTAATAGGAGACCCGCCTACAATAATAGTAGGGCTGCCTACTATCAATCAAAGCTTTCAATAAATAGACGTCAGAGCATCGATCATTGTTCCCCCATTCCAATCTATTATCTACGTATTAACGAGATGAAAGAATAAAGTTCCCTGCCGCCCGTCCTATTATTCTTGTGTTATCGGTTGCAGCCCCTCAAGGAAGAAGAATGCTAGTCAATTCAATAGCCCGCCATAGTGTTTCTCCCCCCTGAATCCGACCAATATTGATATAAACCGGTATGCCCTTAATTATTGGCTGTTTAAAATCCTTCTCTAGAGATCTGCTCTTTCAAAGGCTCTGAAATGACCAAATCATATACGTATTAACGAGTCTCATTTCCCCGATTCTCCTTCTCTCGATGGGCAAAATCTCCATATTCGAGATCCCTTTCACTAGTAGGCAGTTTAAAGAACATCCCTTGATGAAAGATATGAGAACGATCTAACAGCTTACTAGTAGGCAGGCAGTCGAAAAATGCTTCTTTCTTAATAGTAGGCGGTCCCTTTTCTCATTCCAGAGGGGAGTTTCTTTATTAGTTGTTGAGGGATCATACTCGATCTATCATTAATACGTATAATAAGAGGGGGATCGAGAAGGATTGCCCGTATATCATAACAGAATTCTTATCAGCCGGCCGGAAAGCTATTAATTTATCTTTTCTAGTTGTAGGCGATTCAAGCGCTTGTAAACGCATATCCCGTTTTATCTGCTAAACATATCGATTTTTGAGAATGATCACCTTGATAGAAAGCCGACTATTGCAATAGCAAATCATTATATAGAAAGAGGTGGGATACCGCGGGAAACGAATTCTTATTGACCGGGAGTTACTATTACTCAAGGGCCACCTCCGAATTCTTGCCCGCTATTATTCTTTGAGGTTTCTCCGAACGTATTCGTGATTATGGGATTGTGTCGTAAGAAAGAAATAGATAGAAAGATTTTATATCTGCCCCTTACCGTTTCTGGACTAAAATCTCCGCCTCTCCTCATCAAGGCCGGGTGGATGTTCACTTCGACTCTGTGAGTCTAGTCACTTATGAACGGGATGGACAACTTGAAATCATTTCTGTATTTCTGGATCAGCACTTGAACAGGCAAGCCAACCGAATCGGAATAGTGGGGACTCAACTTATACAATAGGGAGAGGAGCAGCTAGGGAGCACTAGCAGATTTGCAGCTTTGGAGGTGGTATAGCGGGGCCCTACTATTAGAACCCCGCAGGCAATTGAATGATGGTGGATCACCCCCCTACTCTTTCATACAGTTCACGGGGTTCAATGCTGTATGCCGCCTCCCCCCTTGGATGGAAAGAAGGCCCACCCGAGAAATAAATGGCCCATTATAACAAGGAGCTTGTTCTATAAAATAATGGAGGTAGGTTCCACGCATTCCAGCGCCAATGCATTTGATGGAGAGGTAAGATTGGGTGCATTTCTTAGGTTGGGCCTTCGAAACTATCTAACCAATCTTCAATGCCATGCCCTCGGGAATGGATTATCCCCCACACCCCGGTGCTTCAATAATGATAATAATGGTAGTAGGGCCTTCCATAATCATAATCGGGGGTGCGGGGCGTCTACAGGTGGGTCGAGTCTATTATCTACGTATTAACACTTTCCTCTAACTTCCGGGTGTGAACGCGAGCCAACTACCCCGCCCTATTATAGCCGGGCCGGGTGGAATCAATGGGAGGATAGGCCGGGGCCCACGAACCCGATTCCGGATCGGAAGGGAGCGAGGGTCGGTCACATGCCATTCGGTATGAGAATCACAACACAGCTGTGAGAGTTCTTTGCCCCTTTATTAATTTCTTAATAATAATAAATAGGGGAGCTATGGGCTACACACTATGGAATAGATAGGGACGAAGGGGCCGGGTCCACCCGCACATACTGGATTGTTGCGTAGCACCAACGAACTACAGAATTACTGTCTTCGAGCGCCCAGTCCACTCTCTATACGTCCAAACTCGGGTGAGTCAACCACTGGCTCTCTGCTTCCGGCTTTTACTATTACCAATCCCACAGCGGGGCAACCACCTCTCTCTAAAGTTCCGGTCCTTGCTTGCTGCTTAATCAGGGGGAGATTCCGCGACCTCTCTCTAGTTGGAAACAGGGGAAGGAGGCTACGGTATTTCACCTAATAGCTAGCTGAACCGAGTCTATCTGTAATTCGAGTCCTTTATTGATTCATTAATATATAATAAATAGGGGTCTATCGCGTGTGTAGTAGAAACTTTCGGGACGAGGCGAGACCTAGTGCGATTGCCAGTGAGTACTAAACACCTATCCCCCGAAACTCCTGAAGGTCGGGTGGTGCGGAAATGCCCTATTATTATTATTATTCCAAGCTTTGCACCGGCGCCCCTACCGTTACAAGGCGACCTTTTTCTACTTAGGTGGGATATGCCCCTATTAATTCATTAATTCATAATTAAAGGCCCTTAAAGAAGCAGTTTTGCCTTACCCCCCTTTGGGGAATTTCTAATAGTAGGGGGGGTGCTATCCTTATCAGGAGTCCAGCAACCGAAATGAGATCTATTCATTCCCGAGACCTTGTCCATTCTAACCCCGAACCTGATGGCTCTTCTCACTCCTTCCCCTATTAATCTATTAATTCATGATGAAGCTTTGGATTGGTCAACGCTGAATCAACTGACACCTTTGATATGGGTGGGAATAGTCTATGTATAGGGTGGGTCTATTCCCAGAATATAAATCAAGCAATTATCCTCCGCCTTTTTTCCATACCCAACTAGCTCTTTACCTTAAAAGGCTGATTCTATCAAATTATTATTCGTGCCCACCTTCTAATAATCCCGCCTGCTATTAGAATCCGAGGGCTTCTTGGTAAAGGTTGGGGTATTTATAGAGTTGTGAATACGTATTTTTGCTTGATCTGGCCCCAATGATTATGTGCCCCCGTTTCCACGTAGATAATACACTGGTTCACTGGGCGACCCCTGAGTAATAGTAGGGGCATCTGGAACACGCCCTCCAAAAAAGAAGAAATATTCGAATGGTTGTTAATACGTGAAAATGAATTATTAAAGTAGTTCTCTTTCTTGCTTATCTTCTGTGAACCCCTACTATCGAAAAGAATGAAAAGGATAGTATTGATCTAGCTATCTAAAGATTATTATTTATTGGGGTGGGGCTAGCCTTTAAAATAGTTCGATAATAATAGATCACTGGGGATTGAGTGATATGGGGAGTAGAATAGAGGGAACAGAAATATTCATTTATTTGAGTCAGGCAACTGGTATCGAACCCCTCCCGAAAGGTCGGCCTAACGGTGAACTCGATACTTCTCCATAAAGAGCTTCAAAGCAATTGGGTTGGAGATCGAGCAGTTGGATGGGAGATCTTCCCCTATTGATAGCTTCATTAGAGGCAGCTCCTCTATTTATTTAGTGATCAACAACCAATACCGCCACCCGGGATAGACAAACCCCGGGAATAGATTCTTTACTGCCAGCCAAAGGATTGGGACATAACTAATTTCTTATCAAAGGCCAATCAATCCAACTGAACCATCAATCACTAGATCTCGAGCTAATCAAGTTGCTAACTAGATCCCAAGCTAATCAAGTTGCTAATACGTAGATAATACAAGTCCAGGTACTTATTCTTCTCTACAGCAGGTGGAGTTGGGAACTTTTCCCTTCCACTAGAATCTCCTATCAAAGAAGGGTTAGTAGAGCTATCTACTTTACTGCCCGCCAGTGGCGAAAAGCGCTTCCTCTATAATAACTCGGGGTTTTATTGAGATCGAGAAATCAATAAATAAGAATTGAGAGGAATGGGGTCGTGAACAACCTTATTACTTTTTAGCGGCGCGGCGCGGCAATTAGTAATAGTAGGGCAATTGGCGAACCTCCGATAGATAGGTCTGTGCACCCATACAGATAGAAGTGGCCAGGTGGATAGGATTTTATCCCTCTGGATAAACACCCCCCTTTATATATAATTGTGGGAAATTCTGCCTCTCTCTTTATAAGTAGGGGGAGAAAAGAGTGTATGCCTTTCGAGCCCCCCCTTTCCTATGCCAGCGACATTAGTAACTATTTCTCGGTCATACTCCTCAGTTGGACCAGGACCCATTCAAGCAGTTGCTTTATCTGATCTCGCTCACGCTGAACCAACTAGAGAGGTTGGAAATGGGAAGGCCTAACCCATGAATGACGGGAGAGCTCAACCAGAGATTGAGGCGGATCCGTGACCAACCACTCCTAACCCAGCCCAGGGAATCTATCTGGCACCACACTTGCTTAGGAAATGGGTTGGCTGGTTCACCCGGCCGGCATTTCAGGAAACACCTCCGGGTTATGGAAACGGCTCGGGATACCACAGGGATCCACCCACCACTGCATCAACACTAAAGGCACGTTCCTGATGGGCACTCCGGAAAAAGATCTATCTGGGTTGGCTGGTTCACCTCCAAGGGAACGGGCTCCGGGAAATCCCTCTTAGGAAACGGCATTAACGACGCTGGGTTGGAATCGAATGGAGCAGGTGAACCATTCATCTAATTAATTGCTGGTCGACTCGTTTCATAATAGGCCCAAAGGATCCAGAAAGACTTATTTCTTTCAGTCAGGTGCCACCGCACCCAACCATTTATTCAAGGTCATGGAGGATAATGCTACCCCACCATTACAAGCGGATCATGAATGGAATGAATCCTTGGCCTAATGCTCCGGTCATGACCAACGGCATAACGGCTTAGATACATAATTGTCTATTTCCCGGTCCTCCATCCAACCAACAGCATAAATATTCCTACTGGTACTGGTACCGGTACAGCAATAGTATCCTATCCATATCGCACAGCATCAAATAGATGCATCCGTGCGTGCTCCATCATATTACGTATATCATGCATCCGCGTTACTAATCACCATGGTATCGATCACAGCAACCTTTTCATCCTTATAGGTTGGGAATTAATGCTCCGCAATGATCGAATAAAAAACGATAAATTCCTTCTTTATCTTGCTAAGGGAAGGCCAAGTGGGCTACGCGCCGAGTTACTTCTCTCTCTCCCTTAATAATAATGGGCACTGGACGCACCCCAGGAGGGACAGGGGGAAGGGGGACGCCCACCTTAAGTAGTAATCACTCAGTCAGACAGATGGAGATAAATATCCGCGGCATCATTCATTTGCCCACAAAGACTAAGCGCAGCTTGGAAGGACTGGGCGCAGATATCCAGATAGAATCTGTGTGGATCAACCAACCTTCAACTTCCCCTATTAATTGAAGCGCCCTATATGAATAGTAAGCGTCCGGGTATGGCAAGGAAAGCAAGGAATGGAGTATTAGAGCTATTCGAAATAGGTCCAGTTGCTACAGATGCCGATAGTTGATTCAAAATGGAATCTATCTCTGGATCACCATCCATAGACTCCCTTGAATGATGATATACGGGCATACCTACGCATCCATCTGGCTATACTCGCAATCGTTACTAATATCTCCTATTGCCATTCCATCAATCTCTCCATCTCATCCTTTGTAGCATCCCTCATTAAATAATAGAGAGTGGGCAGGGGTGGCACCTATTAGTTATGAACAGTCGGACCATCAGTTAGGGGAGGTGAAGGACCTGGAACAGAACCAGAAATTAGCTAGTTTGAGTAGGATCTGGAGAGTGGAGTAGCAATAGTGGGAAATACGTCTTATTTAGTGCCCCCTATCACTATTTAAGGTGCCCCCCAATGCGGAGATCCATGAATCTGTCTCTTGCCGCGAATACCCTCTTCCCATTATTTCGGAAGGGGTGGGAGACTATCTGATAGGTGAATCGGGGCATTTCAAACGCGATTGATAAAAATACGCGCCGTTTAACTTATCATTTAGAAGGGGTGCTGGGACTACCTAATATGCTTCTCGGGATCGGCATGAAAGGGTTTACCGAGCTGTATCGATTGGTTAACCCGAATCCCTCGCATGCTTATTATGGGGTTATAGCACTACACATTCGATGGTTGGGATTCGAGATCCTCTAGCCATGGAACACGGCACAATTGTGTATATAAAGTGGGGTGAGAATCTCCACTGGCATGGAAGCTTTGTGCATCAACCGCGGAAGCATCAACACCTGCTGGCTGGGCGGTCGATCATACACAGCTGGATCAATAGGCGTTGTTTGGGAGCGTGCTTCTGGTGAACCTCGATACCCATACCATTATAGGCGCGAGTAATTCTTGTGCCAGTTATTGCCCGGTTCGGCATCCCCCACTATTGCAATAGCGGGAAGAGCAAATTTCGGCATTTGGGGATTCAGCCGGGATGAGGATTTGGGAGGAATGGAGAAGCTGGGTGAAACGATTCGGCAGGTTTTAGGGGAGTGCCAGGTAAGCGAGCCCTAGGATTTGCTCATCGATTGTTCGAGGGAAAGGAGAGTTCGCATTTCATCCACCCACTTCTCTCATTATGGAATAAGGGAACACGACTTTCTCATTATAGAATAAGGGAGTATCGATCGAAGTACTCAAATTTTTATATAGAAAAGCATCATTTCTAGCTACGGGTTTTATCCACCATTTAGGCCCCACTATAATCCCCCAGTACCACTCAATAAATCCAATTCAGGGGCCCCTATCTATTACATATCAATGGATTAATAAAGCGCTTTAGACACTCGACTTGTATATTTCCCAATTCGTACTCCGATACCTCCGATCTATGGGCGAGAATAGCCTAATCCGTTATTCCAAAGCGGGCAGGACGGATCGCTTTATATACATATCAGTTGATGGCCGGGCTGCCCTCCTACAGGATCAGACTTTGCCCTGGATCAGACTCTCCCATTACTGCCCTTTCGTTTATCAAATAGCCCACCCTTCGTTTATTGAATAGATAGATACCTTATTATTAGCCCCTCTCTATTTTAAAAGGGCTTTTAAAGAAAGAGAGGTCCCTTCGTTTTCCCATTCCATAGTTCGCTGTCGGTCATTCGCCAAGTTTTAAGCTTGCTTGCTTGCTCTCCAATTCCTTTTCAATTAATAAGCTTGCTTGCTTGCTCTCCAGAGGAATTCCTTTTCCCCACAACCCGCGCTCTTTTTAAAAAACCCAGGCACAAGGCGCCAAGAAGGAAGATTGATTAGAGTGCTGGCTATCAGATTCCACCAGCCGGACCAACTCCACCTTATAGAAGCGGTTCCCCGCTTCCGATATTGAATGAACGACGAATGGAATACTGAAGAGCAGAAACAAGGACAAGAGGCGGCGACGGCTCCAGCAGCTCCCCATGATATGATGTGATATGATCCGAGTGGGCCACTAACTCTCCTTCCTCTCCAAGATCTCCGAAGCTCCTAGGTTACGCCATGATCAATAGGTCGAGTCCTCTCCTTCCTTCGTCAGTTCGCTTACGCCCCTCTCGGTCTTAAGAGCGCATTGACGAGTGCTGGTGGTCGAGCCCTGCTATCCTTAAGAGCGCGGCCCGCCCTTTTAAATTAATAGGGGTCGGCCGAGCCCTGTCCTCTCCCTTAAGAGCGCCCATTATTTATATAGCGAGCCCTCTCCCCATTTAGGAGTGCTTAAAAGCAGCTCTCTCCCTACTCTATCGGTAAGCGACCCTAGGGGAGATAGAATCTAAGGTCGAGCGGGTGGGTTTGGGCCCACTCTAATAGTGGGGGGGGCTTTCAATTCTAAAGAGTGCTTACTCAAGCCCTAAAGGTCCTAATTTATCCCTCTCCCCAGTGCCTAAACTAAAGGAATTCCCTCTCCCCCGTCCTCTCTTCTCCCGCTGCGGCTGTCCTACGGTGGAGTATAAGCGCTGGTCCCCCTCGGTCTCGGAAAAGTTAAAAAGCCTGCTGTAACCTACCGCGGGACCTCCGTCCCCGTTTCGGGAGCCAGTCAATGGCCTCCCGCCGCAGCTACGCGTTGCGGGGATCCCCCATTCCGAAAGGTTCAGGCCGGCCCGTTAGGTCCGAAGTTGTATGCCACTGCCATATTTTTGAGGTGCCGATAGATTCACCACTCCAGCGCCGCGATCGGACATTGCAGGCTGGGCATCTATCTCTCGGGGAAAACTCCAACAACAGGGAACCATAGGCTCCTTGGCTAGGGGAGCATTGATTCGATCCGGGGTAGGCGTGCCGGCTCTATTAAATCGCATTCACGAACCTCTCTATCCCCTCTCTATTTAAAAGAGCTCTTCTTCCCGTTTTAGAGAGAGAGCCCTTTCAATTTCAATTTCAACCCCGCCCTTTAAAGCAAGCAAGCAAGCAAGCAAGCAAGCAAGCAAGCAAGCAAGCAAGCAAGCAAGCAAGCAAGCAAGCAAGCAAGCTATTATAACGGAGCGGAGCTCTCCCCAGGTTTTTAAGAGGGTAATCGCGACCTCTTAAGAAGATATAATTGCTAAGGCTAATTTAGAGCTGCGGAATGACCCCCCTCTATTTTAAAAGCTCTTAAAATCGAAGGGGTTCCCCGCGCTATCGCCCACTGGATTATAGATAGAGAGCTTCCTCTCCCCTCTTGAGATTCTAGATAGAGAGCTTTAAAATAAAAGGCCGAGTGCTTATCCAGAAGTGGGGGCTATCCCAGATTCTAGATAGAGAGCCGGTTTTTAAGAGCTTAAAGTTGGCACCCGATCTCCTTCAATATTCCTTATAATGGGACCCGTTATAGATAGAGAGCTCTCCCCCTCAACCGATTGGATGAAGGAAAAAGTCGGCCCTCAACCGATTAAATAAATAAAAAAGTCTTAAGAGTGCTTATCCTTATCCTTATCCTTATCTAGAAGGGGGGGGCGGGGGCTCAGCCTATCCTTTTAAGGTCGATCTCCTTCTATCATATAGGTCGGGGGAGAGGAACGCCCACCCATATAAATTAATACAAATTCATACATGATATGAATGAGCGGCAGATACAATATGAATGAGGTGGGGTTGAGAACTTTAAGGATACGAGAAATAAGTGAATGGGCCCTAAAGTTTTATAGGCTTTCCCATGAACGAATTTGATTTCGGGGGGGCCGGTCCAACTCACTCCCCTTTCTGGCATGCTACGGTCCCTCGAGTCTCTCGACGTCGGAGAATGGGGGGTCCCCCCCTTCGGTAAGCCAGATGGCCATATCGCGGAGTGCATTCCGTTGCACTTCCCCCTCGTTAAGGGGCGCACTCCGATACCATTGATGTCCGATAGCTTTGATAGTAATGGCTGGATTGACCACTACCTCGTCCGTCGAGTATAACGGGGCAAATGATGGTATAGCGATGAACATCGGAATAATACTAGGGAATATGGTCCGAATAATCTCTATAGTCGTTCCATGAACAATCCTTTGCGGGATCGGATTTCTTCCATGATTAAAATGCCATGAAGCGCGAACCAACATCCATGATACGAGAACCGAAATCAGAATTGGGAAGAAAAAGATATCGTGATGTGAGTCAATGATTCCTTGCATCACAGGTGTCGCTGCGTCTTGAGATCCCAATTGCCATGGTTCCGCAGCGTCACAAGAAGCGATTGTGAGGACCTTTTCAAAGAGGTACTCGACCTTATAACAGGAGAGGAATAGCCAAAAAAACTCCGAAATCACTTTCTTCTTCTGCCGTTCTCTTCGACCTTTTGCTCCCGAAATCAAGAGACTCCCTGCCTTCTCCTTAGAAATTTTGATTGGCCGCCCATCGATAAGCGAGCGGGTTTATTTCAATAAGGTCGTTTTATATACGTATTAACAACTAATTTTAAAAGGTCGAGTGCCAAAATCGAGAGGAAATAGCCTTTAAAAAGATGGATCCTTCCCGAAAATAGAGAGGGCTTTAATGATTTGCGATTACTAGCAATTCCAACTTCATGGAGGCGAGTTGCAGCCCCCAATCCGAACTGAGGTTAGTTTTTTGAGATTAGCTCCCCCGATTATAAAAACCTCTTAAGATATTTATTCAGTCTTAAGAGCGCCCGGTTATAGATAGGAAGGAGCGAGCCTTCTTTAATTCCTCTTAGGATTAAATGCGATTTCCTTTAAACAAGCTCTTTCTTACTTACTCAAGCTCTCCCTTCGCGATCTCGACCGTTATTCAGTCCTAAGAGCTTTTTCCCCCTAAGATTCGATTTCTAACGAGTCAACAGAGCAATTAAAACAATTTATATCTTAAGAGGTCGCTCACTTAAAGTTTTGATAAAGCCGTTCCTTAAAGTTTTAAAGCCTCAAGAGCGCATTATTATAAAACGAGATTAGTTTAAAGAGCCTCGACTTACTTTTCAAAACAAAAGGTCGAGTGCCTTTTGAAATAGAGGCCCCAAGTATGGCTATTAAAGGTGAGGTTTTAAAAGGTCGAGCTCGGCTCGGAATTATAAGTAAGTCGAATCCGCTTTTTAAAGACTATTTAACAACTATTTAAGACATTTAAGACATATTTATAAAATATCACACTCGATTGATAAATCGAGGTATTTTAATTTAATTCCTCTCCCCCTTTCTTTCAATGGGAGTCGAGTCCGGTCAGGCAAAACCCTTGAAAAAGGGAGAGGACAGGACTCGCCCCCCCCACCCCTCTATAATAGCTATAGTAGGGGCTCTCATCTAATCTGGTACCACAACTAGAGTATAGTACTCTCCTCTCCGGCCTGAATACCACTAGAATCTGGTACCACGATGGATTGCCCCGTAGGGGGGATCGGAATGAGATACGAGTTATATAAAAGTAGGGGCGACCCCCTACCTATATAGCTGGGAGGGCGATGTACCGATGTGACTTCAGGGTCATTCATTGAAAGTCTTATGCACTGGTTGCCGGAGGGTGGGCTTATAAAAACGAAGTATGGTTGGAAGTCGGGAATAACGTGAAGCTTTTTTTAGTGATAGTGGATTAACGCCGCTGCCATCCGCAGATATTTCAAGAAAGATGTACGCGTTATTATTATTAAGCTCCCCGTCCTAAAAATAGTTGAAAAGAAGCCATCGAGCTAGATCTGATTCTATACCCGCCCTGACGGGGATGGGATCGTTGCCAGTGGAACCAGTGGGGAGATGCTAAAATTCTCGTTCTCCCGCCCTTTAATTTGATTCTTCCAGCTGGAGAAGAATATTTGGGCGTAAGGCATAGCAGCGAAAGCTGGCTCATCACCGATCCTATACGGAAGCAATAGAGTGGACGGGAATGGTGGGATGCGGAAAGAGCAGTGAAGGTCATTAGAGATAGCTTGACTGGTAATGCCATTCATGGGTGGGTGTAAGGGAGAAATAGCAACTAAGCGGAAGATAGAAAATAGTTGATTCTGTTAGCCCGGATTTAACCCCTTCATCTCTTAGTCTTATATTGCTGGCAAAACTGGATTTGCTGGCGAGTGCCTTTATCGAATACGTAATATGCTTTAGATTCACGATTGGGTGATTGGGGTTCAACATGCCACGGATCTGGCAATGCCCGCGATTCGATGAAGAGTACTGGCTTTTAGGCCCATCGAACTGAATCTGGCGGACGATTTGGCGGACCAAAGTACTCATGTCAAGCCAGACATGTCATGGGTCCGTTTTACTATTTGAGTACCACCTCACCCCCGTTACTTATCAGTCCCAGGGCCCCAAAATGCCTATAAATAGAGGCTCATTTAGCTCTCTATTTTCAAAGCTTATGATCTGAGCAAAGTTTACAAAATTCTTATATAGAAAAGGGGGTGGTCGAATTCCGCTTAGTTAGTTAATCAAGTAGTCTCCGCCTCGTCTCAGCCCCGCTTAGTTCATCATGGAGGATGTCATTAGCAGGCTCTTTAACGTTGGACAGGAGATCATCCCGCGCGTGGAGAACGATCTGCGCGAATGCAGGGAGCTTCTGGCCGCGTTTTGGGAGCATCTGCCTCCTGTTGACCCAGACGTTATAAGAGAGCGTATGCTGAATCTGCAGCACAACATACGCTATCTCGAAAACAGGGAGAGAGCGCTGCACGAGGAGCAGCAAGCACTAATTTTAAAAGTTCGGGCTGTCTCCTTTTTCTACGCGCGCCGGGTTCGACGATTAGCGACAGCTTCTTCCTTCCTTCTCCAAGTTTTTCCAATCAAAGTTTTGTTTTAAAGCCGGCCTTTACCTTTATTCCAGTTGCGTGCAGGATGTAGTAGTTATGATGTAGTAGTTATGATGTAGTAGTTTGAAATGATTTTATATAAAATCTCGGTTTTTGTTTTTGTCAGCTCTCTATTTTAAACAGCCGGGGATCGAGGCTGACTTATCTGCTTCATTGTAATCGGCTCGGAGAGCTTTTGCTCCCGTTATTTAATATCAAGAATATTCTGTTACTCCCCCCCTCTGGCATTTACTTATTCACTCATGGATGAGCGAACCATTCCCTCTCTGTGTTAAATAGTCTTAAATAAGTCTTAAATATGTTTCTTAAATAGCTGGATAAAAGTACTCTCGACTACCCGGCCATCCCCATCTTGTTAACGTCTTACCAACTTGCTAGTGGAACAGTTCAATTCAAAGAAAGGCTAATGGTTGGAAAGTGCCCCTACTATTAATGCTTCTCGGCTAGAATCGGGTAGAAGTTGGAAAGCTTGAATTCTTGCCCTTTGTTTCTCGACCCTGGGCTATCAATTAAAGTCGATTAGAGGCTGGTGAACTCTAGAATCAAGAGAAGGGCCTACTCGACTTTAATAGTGGAGTGGGAAGCGCCCAACCTTCGATTCTTACTTCTCGAATTCTTGACCCGAATAGGAGAAAAGCGGTCAATTAGAGGCCCCGCGAATAGAAGACTAAAGCCCCTACTTCCCGGTTTCCTGCCCTCGAGAAATAAGAGGTTGTTAGGCCAAACCTTATATTCTTGAAGAAAGGCCCTAATCGGCCGGAACAAACCATTAAATTGAAGTTGCTAGTCGGAGGGCCCAAGAAAAGGTAGGATTGAATTGCCCTACTATTAGCGAATAGAAGTTGTTGAGGAAAGGGAAGCTTGCAGGATCGTCTTCATTAAGAACAGCCCACCCCTCTGTCTGTGTTGGTCTATCCGTCCCGGGGCTCCATTCCCTAGTGGAGATGGGGGAAATAGGCTCGCTCTTTCTGAAGCATATGGCGGGCTCAACAGGAAAGTGCTCCTATATCCCATCTCTGTACCTGCCAGCGAGATGAATGAAGTGTTTTGCCATTAGTGAGGTAGCCGTATGATTATTACGGAAGGCCGGATCAGCTTCTCATTATTATGGAAGGCCGGATCAGCTTTCGTGTACGCGCTAGTTAGAGGTCCGATTCCCCTCCGATCCAGCAACTCTATGAATATCCCCCTGTGCTCGGAATAAGAACTCGTATCTGCTGAAACTCGAGCATTAGCCGTTGAGGGACCAACCATATTTCTCAGTCCCCGACCAAGCCTACGGGTACGGGTAGCAAGAACAGGTTGGTTGGTTAGGACAGTGCTCACCAGGCCGGGCTTATTTATCCACGGGCTTATTTATCCATTACCCGGGCTTATTTATCCACGGGCTTATTTATCCAGGTCATTCCTCGACCGAGGCCCTTGCTTCTCTATCGGAGATGGCCTTTCCCTCAACCGGATTGGCCAACCTATCCATCCAATTCAATCCTGTAGGCTATCCCCCATTAGCCGATTCAATCTAATCAGGCTATTGAATCTTGCCGGCCCTCAGCAGTAAACCAGGCTATTTAATCCTGCGGGCCTTATTTCCTGCCTGGAGATTGGGCTTTGAAACAAAACTATCTAGATAGAGGTTGATGACCCCCAAACCTTATTTCATTGCCCACTGTTATAATAAGGGGGAGGTTGGCCTTTCAATATCCATCTGGAGATGGCCTTTCAATAGAAGTATTCCTCTAGCTTTCAAGTATCTATCACTCTATAGCTCTTACTCTTAGTAGCTGGTACTTTCTAATAGCTATTAGCAGAGGTTGGCCTTCTATTTAATATATCTGGTTGTGGATCCCTGCATTCCGAGCCCCACTATTCCAATAAGGGGGGGAGGTTGGCGGTATTAAACTTCTATAGGCGGTTGTTTCTGATCCCTGCATTCCGAGCCTTATCCTATGGAGGTTGGCCTTCTATTTAATATGGAGGTTGGCGGTTGTGAATCCCTGCCTACCTTAATATGGAGGTTGGCCTTCTAGTATATCTATCTCCCTGGCGGTTGTGGATCCCTGCATTCCGAGCCCCACTATTCCAAAGGGAGGTGGGCCTTAGAAGAAAAGTATGGCTGCTTGCCCCTGCCTACTCTATTACGGAGGTTGTCCTTTCTAATCCATAGGCGGTTGTTCTGGACCCTTGCCTTATCTCCCCCTGGCCCGGGTTGGCCTCTTAAAAACCCCTCTCCATTGTAAATAATGGACGTGAGAGGGGTATCGGGGATCCGTTGGGTCCGCCTCCCGAGGGGCATTATTCGTCGCGAAAAGGGCAATTATGGCCGATTTGAATGGGTAATGCGTATATAATGACCTATTCCTCAATCAATTCATTATTTCTTTCTCTTTATCTAACTAATTATTTCTCTATTTCTTCCAATACCTCTATCCCAAGCTTTATCCAACTAACTCCTACTATCCCAAGCTTTCCCCAACTATCAGTAGTAGCTTTAGCTTTCCTCGACTAGAAATAGTAGCCTTATCAGTGGCCTTGGGCAGTCAGCTCCGTGGCCAACCCTGCTAGCCTTTTCTGGCCAAGCAATAATGATCCATTGGGGGGGAGGGACACTTCTGGCAATATAACTAGCCCACCTGTTCTACATACATCGATCAACCTGCCGGCTAGCTGCCGAACCCTTCCCTCCACTTTTCTCGGTTGGTAGTAGCCGGGGGGCATATCTACCATTCAATAGATTCCAATGTTTGGGCACTTCCATCTCTCTAACCAATCATCTGGATCGTGAATAGAGGAGTTATGAATAGAGGAGTGAAGGAGTAGAGTGGGCTTGGCAGTATCCTTTCAATAACCTTTATTGCCCTATCCCTCAATCCCTTTGATAATAAACCTATCCCAGTCTCCACTTCCTTCCAATCAACTAGGTATGGGTGGGACGGCTGTAACCTTTTAATCAACTAGGTGTGGGTGGGACCGTAGGCAGTTTAGAGAAGATCTCCGAATAATTGATAATAGCCTTCCCCAACCCTATCCCAAGCTTTAATACCCATCCCTTTAGGAATAAACCTATCCCAAGCTTTATTCAATAGTGGGCTTTTGATCGACTAGGTATGGGTAGGACCAGTGATCTCCGAATAATTGATAATAGTGGGCCGTCTAGAACCCTTCTCCTCAATAGTTTGTTCCGGCCATTGAATAGTTTGTTTCGGGATCTATGTCCGAATATTAATTGCCTACTATTATTGCTCAACAACCCTTCCCCTCCCCTCCCTTTCGTTCCCCGGTAGCTGCCTAAAGTAGAATTACTCACTTGATAGCCGCCTGGGCGCATCTAATCTTTCTAATTAGCTAGATAATTAGGGATGGAGAGGCTGAGACCGAATAATAATAATACCCCGGTTTTGGTCAACTAATGAAAGTGGAGGGGATTGGGCCTTGGCAGCTGCTCAAAGAATTGGCTAGCTCTTCAACTAATATTCCATTCCGTAGCCTCCTAAGACCTATATTATGAGGTATCGGAATAAAGAGGGGGAAGGTCTGAAAGGTGTGGAGCGATAGATGATCTGATAATAGGGGCTGTAAGCCAAGGAATGATTGATAATAGCCTTCCCCAACCCTTTACGAATAAACCTATCCCAAGCATGGAGGGATAGGTTGACGGATAGGTGTTATCCCGCTCCCTCCCCCATAGCCCCTCCCCTATTCCTCCCGGGGGTCCTTGCTTATTCCAGTTCCAGGGGGCTTGTTCATTCAAGCCCTATCACTTCATTAGGGAAATACTCCCCTTCCATCATATACGTGGAAACTACTACCACAATTGAGAATAGATGTTTCACCCCCCCTCTCACATCCATCAGTCATGATCGAACAGATTACTTACTCATTGATCGGGGTGAACATAATAGGCTCCACCTTTAAGCCCCCTTACTATATTTCTATTGCTGATACAGGGAATGGTTTTTAGAGGGCTAGCTATTGAGTATGAAGTTCTATCGGAATGAAGATATTGCGCCCACCAGATAATGAAATATTAGTGAAAGAACGCCCTATTAATACTGGTGAAGGGTCGGCTTCCTCAACTACAGATTCCGCCCCTTTTACATATAATTTTCGCTTTCCCTACCCTATTAGTTTAGTTGCTGAGGGACTTTTAATCATAAGGTTGTTAATACGTAGATAAGGGAGACGGCCGCTGAACCGGTCCTAATGATCGGATCGCTTCATTTACCATGAGTGATCGCATTATTCAATTCAGAAGAAGTATCTGCGGGGTTTATTGTTAATGGGAGTGGGGGTCGTTGGTTGACTGCTTCCCAATAGCCCTCACTCTTAGGAAATGGGATAGTGAAAGGTCACCCTTTACTGGTATCCCATCATATACGTATCAGCGAAGGGTGAGCTTGCTCTAATAAACTGGAATAAAGCTCGTCTATTCAATATGAATTGGGAGTATTTGTTCCCCCAATTATCGCCCCCTACCCATCTCTCCAGGGATTCGGAAATCCAACCGATAGGGCTCATAAATCCGCCCAACCGTATTAACTAGTCTGTATAATGATTGATAGGTCAAGCCAGCATCTCACAACCATACCGAATCTAGATCGATGCCTTACCGACTAATCCCCCCCTCGGCTTCGGCTAGATCTTCGGATTGAGTTTGAAGTATGGAATGATTAGATAAGGTCGCTTCGTTGTTTCGCCTTCCGATACACCCATTTATTGATGATGATCAAGTATCCTCTCCAGGTCGAGATTGAAATGATGAAGTGCCAAGCATCTATCTATATACCCGTATGAAAGATGATTGGTCATATTGGCTCTGGTCCTCAACTGCCGAACCTGATCGACTGTTTACCCTGATAAAGAACATGCAAGAATTCGACGCTTTTTCTTGTTGCTTATCTCCCCCCTATTCCTCTCTCCGCGATAGAGAAGGTAGTATAATCCGACCCGGTCTAATCCTATGCTGCCTCTCCCTATTCATTGCAACTAGAACCAATCTCCTTTTGTGCTGCCCTCATCTTCCCCTGAATAATAATGGTAGGGGCTAGAACCAATCTTCTTCTGTTGCCTATCCTCGCAGCTAGAACGAGAAATCCTCGACATTGGGAAAACCTTTATTGACTATTCCTTCCCATCCCGATGTCCCTTTCCCTTTCCCCCCGCAATCGATTAGAATTGGTTGAACAGGCACCTGGTCACTAGAATTCGTTTTGACCTAATTCTCGGCGTTGCAAGGATATTTGACCCATTCTCGCAGCTGCCTGCTGCCTATACGAAAGAACCCTGGACCTCCTCCAACCTTAAATAATAATAGTAGGGGGGAGACGCACCACCGCCCGCGCGGAACAGACACCGCATTCATTCCATTCTTTCCATTGCTAGGCTAGGCAGGCAAAGGGAACCCACCCCGCCTTCAGAATGGGGTCTATGGTGGAGTCATTCGCATCAAAGCTAGATAGATGGGCGTTTATTCCGGCCTCTAAATGGCCTCTCTATTGGATGGAACAACCGATTCGTCCATCCCCAGCACCCCCCATTAGAATTTATAGTGGATGGTAGGCGGTTTAGCAAGCATCTATTCCTTTGATTGGGCTAGCTGGCACTTAAGAAACTATCCCCTTCCATAGATGGGCGTTTATTCCCATAGAATGGCCTCTAGACGAATATGTCTCTCCATCCGTCCCTTGCATTCCACACCCTAGGTTGGGCCCTACTATTGAAGGGGTTGGCCCTTTAGAAAACTATCCTTTCCAGGGATAGAAAGGTTCCCCTTTATCATAATAGTAGGGCTGACTCCCCCTAGCAGTGGGAAGAATCTATAGTGGGTGGGAACCGATTGGTGCATATGTCCGTATCGGTTGCCGTTGATGGCCCCTTAATAATAGTAGGGCGAATCCACCTATTGATGCCGGTGCTATAGATGAGATGCAGCATAGATGACTCGCATGGCTAGACAAACAACCCTACTTGAACCGCTCCCCCTTACTATTGCGATAAGGGGAAGCCATTGAATCCTCAATAAGAAATGAACCAGCCGATTAATAATATACGGGGAGATAGATTACCTCCTAAATTTATCTATTTGCGGGAGGGGGAGCCAAATAATGATAATAGGGGGATTTCGTGACCTCCGTAAATCTCACTGCTATGAGCAAGCTGTACGTACGTTTCAACCAATGGGTTATAGGGGAAACGATCCCTGCGGTACAATCGCTCACTTCCCCACCCCTTACTCCATTGAAAGGGGGGACCGTGGCAGAAGAAACACATGATGGGCGCTTTTCCGGATGAACCCCTCTCGATGGGGGGGATGGCTTCGGATGGTGAAGAGGCCCCTCGATTCTGGGAAGTGAGTGACTAGCAGCAGGAGATGATCGACTCTCAACGAGTAAGGGGTTGGGGTCAGTTGGACACTTATAAGGAGGACCGAACTTCTCTTCTTTCTTTACCATGGGTAAGCATGGGCACCTAACCCCTTAAAAATGTTGCGTAGAAAAGTGTAGGGAAGACATGATTAATAGTTGTTTGGGCCATTCCAATGTCTATAGCCCCACCCTCCCCCAGCTGAATGGATCGGTTCCACCTTATTATATAGAAAGGATAGACTCGCTCAACAAACAGATTCTTTCCTCCCTCCGGCCGCTTCTGTTGCTCCGGTTAGAGTCCCCCCACTATTACTATTTAAGGGTTTAATCTGTCCAACTTGATGCCACCCAATCGACCCAGTGAGTTTGCATCATTGGATGGGCTATTCATTCTTCCATGCGCCACACCCCAAATGAGGCACATTTGGAGCATCCCACCATAGACCCTGATTCAAAGGTGCATGAACTTGGGCCTTGTCCCTCTTCTGCATCTCGGCAGTTTCTCCCACTCGGATCTGTGAAAGGTACTTGCGGCACCACCGATCAAAGCCAGCTGTTCGATCTGACCCCTATCCTTA
Source organism: Wollemia nobilis (assembly GCA_028583015.1). Classification (NCBI taxonomy): domain Eukaryota; kingdom Viridiplantae; phylum Streptophyta; class Pinopsida; order Araucariales; family Araucariaceae; genus Wollemia; species Wollemia nobilis. The sequence goes on along the minus strand of JAQPPZ010017271.1, from coordinate 4,448 downwards.
CTAATCCAAAAGCCAGATCGAAGCAGTCACCGAAAGATGTGATTCTTCTAATGACACCTCTCGTTTCTCCTAGGAAAGGGTTCGTTTTTCCTACTTTCCCTTCAGGGGACAAGTCGTTAATACGTATGTAATCTCCTCCTTCATTCGATTCGTTAGCCCCATCTATTCCCCTACTATTCCAATAAGGCGCTCCATTATTATCTAAGCCCACCAACCACGAATAGTAATAATGGGGCAGGCTGGAGCTTAGATCTTGCTCCAGCTAACCCACCACTCCTTGGTACAGCTTCGATGTGCCTACTCATGTCGCGCAGGCGGCTACTATTCCTGTTTCAGCCAACCCACTACTCTACCCATGTGGTGCAGCCCTACTATTACCAATTGCAGGATCCTTTGCGTAAATAGGGGTTCCACAATACTGGAGTATTAATATTCGGGAAATAAAGCTATAATCAGGGATTTTGATTGGGATGCGTTATAATAATAGAAGGGCCGCTATCCCTTAATAATAGGAAGGGGCGAGCGCTTTCCCCTTATTGTAACAGTATGCCATTTCAGACTATTCGAAATTGTTGAAATGCATGCTATCCGGGGATGCTATCCTGAATCTCCACTATCGAGGCATTTGAATAGAGGTATTATATACGTAATGAATAGGCATGCCCCTATTACTATCCAAGGGCCCCTACTATTATTATCGCGGAAGTCGAACCTTCGGTGATGATGGGGCGGGAAGAAGGAACGATCGAGAAGAGAACGAATCTCCTATTCATCTCATCATTCGTATCGAGAACCTATTCATTTGGGTGGGAAAAGAATCCACTATTCCTTCCTAACCGAATAGGTACACACAGATACGCATCATCTATGCGTAATAAGCGTAAGCAGGCATAACAACTGATCCCGCCCGGTGCCTCCCATATCCCGATTCATCCCCTTCCTCAACTCGATTGGGATCAATTCCCCCCATTTATTCACGCGATTAGCTTTATGTAAATGGGGCTTGTTTAAAACAATAGTGTTTCATCCCGCTCATCCATACGCGTGATCGATCTGTCACAACTCCCCTCCCCATATGCCTGTTCCCCGGAACACTCCTGCTACTACGATCCTGCGTAGATAGATATATAAATACAACCGCTTTCTTGTTTATCCAGAAAACCCTTCTGTCACTTCGCCTCACTACTCGTACAGGGGAAGGCTCCTTCCCCGTTGATATGAATAGTAGGGCCTGGCACATCCCTTGAATAATAGTAGGGCCATTCCATTAGGTAGAGTGCTTTCTTTAGCCCTATTCATTAATCCTCGATCGGATGGAGAAGAGAAGGGATATAGAAGCGATCGAGAAGTGTTTGGAGCCGGCCTTTGAAAGTAATGAGCTTTCTTCAGATCGATGAAGTAAGCTGATCAGAGGCGGTGTTGCGTACCTCCCTACCCATACTATCCAAGGCGGCTACTACTAAGAAAGTGGTTGTTTCCACCCCTTCAATAATAATCACTTTTTACCCTTACTTCATTGGATGGACTAGCCTATAATCATATAAAAAAGGGCAGTCGATGGATACCCTAGTACTAGCTGGAACCCGAAATAGTAATAGTAGGGCGACAACAGGGGCTCTGGATTGAGAAGGGGTCAAAATGGGGTTCAATTCTTCTCTCCCGCCAATATTACTTTTCTAGGGGGATGCCTTGAAACATTTATTGATACGTAATCAATAGCCTAAACATTTCAACATTTATAATAGTTGTATGTTCGAGTGGTTTCAACATATAGAATAATGAATGAAGCGTGCTTTCTATCGACAGATTAAGACGGAGAGACCTGGGAAGTTGTTAATACGTATTGTAATAGTAGGGCTACGGCTAGTATTGAGTACTGGCGCCTATTATTATTATCTGAGGGGTGGGTGCATGAGCCAAAGCGAACCCGAGCCGGAGTAGAGTATGCGAGAACTAGAGCTATCTCCTAAGAAGCTATCTCCTTAAGAATGAGTGCTTGAAGCTATCTCGTTCGAAGAAGCCCCGCGTCGAATAATAATAATAGGGAGCCCTTGTTGTAGATATCTATCCCTCTGGGTAGAGTGTTAATGAGGCCGGCGGATATTTCAACTATCCCAGATTCAGAAATCGCTTTATGGTCAACTGAAATAATCTATTTATCCCCGAGTGTCATGTGTGGCGAGGCTTTCTAGAAATAATAGGGAGGCTATTCGTCGCCCTACCATTGTAATGAGGGGCTTCATGGAATATGGTGGCCTTTTCAAAAAGCGCGAATGAGCTGTTTCAAGTATTAATTGAAACATTTCTAATCCCCTCTCTATCATATGGAGAAATTAATAGAGCCATATTTCTTATTATTACAGTTTATCGATTGCTATTGGGGACCGACACGTATATGGTCATGGGTCGAACACATCACATACGTATTAACCCGTGGTTCGGGATGGTTAGGGAGAAAGAAACGGATATTGAATGGATAGGGCTTATCCTTTTTGTCGACGGATCTCGAGTTCGGACTTGAGAAATAGGGCCCTTTATTGCAATAGTAGGGACTGGGGATGGGTTGATTAGCCCACTATTGAAGGGGATGCGACTGCCCGGCCCTACTATTAAGGTTTCGCCCTTATCGGAATAGTCGGGGAGATTGCTCATAGACTCCCATTCCAGGGGCTCTAATTATTATTAATGAGGGGAGAGGCGCAAGGGACACTCGCATTTAGAGACTCCCTACTTAGGTGGATTCGTAAACCTACTATTGAGGAGAAAGCCCTGCAACTAAAAACCCTTCAATGGATTCATTGGAGGAGAGGGCCGCCTACTATTAATGCCACAGATGGCCCCCGAGGTACCAATGGGGCAAGTATTGGAAGCGATCGGGCTTCATTGATAGAGATCTGGCGGGAAACGATGGATCTGGCTTCTGGTGAATGGGAGGGATATGATCCGATAGAATGGGAATCAGATTGATCTGTCCAAGCTCCGCGGGGCCTTTAAACATTTATGAATGGAAAATCGAATAGGGCTCGCCCGACACCCCTTCCTATGTCGATATTCAGTTCATTACCCATGACATGCTTTTAAGAAAATAGATTGGTAAAGATTGAGGATACCGTACTCCCGTTTCTCAGCCTCCCGACCTCTAACTAGTGGTCGAGGATCGCATATTGTTCTATAGGGGAGGAAACCAATAATCGGCTAATAAACCACGGTTACACTTCCCTCACCATTATCCCTATCATGGAATCGGGATGAGTTAGGGTAGTAATACGTTAATAATAGACTCCATATAGTAACGAGTGTTAGAGGGGGAGATGGATAGGTAACGATTGAATAAGCGGATAATTCAAATAACCGCCGGGCTTATTATTCCATTACCGGGCTTATTTATCCACGGGCTTATTTATCCACGGGCTATTAAAGTTGGTCGGTAGAAATAGAAGGCCTTATCGTCTTATTAGGCCAACATTCAATTGTTATTATATACGCATTAGCAACTCTTCTTCTTTCTTGAATTCGTTGTCTCTAGAAGGCAGGTTGGAAAGGGAAGGTTCGGGTCGACTATCAATTCTAGTCAATCGAGGGCAAGCTTCTCATTTGTTGATCGAGGCTATTGGTTGGAAAGATTAATAGTAGATAGCTGCTTTATTGAATTAAAAGAATAGTTGCCGGTTGTTATAGTTAAACAGTTGAAAGAACACTCTCAAATACGAGATTGATGTCGAATCAATAATGGGAGAGAACAAAGGTTTGTTGTCGAATAAAGGTTGTTGAAGGGAGTAGAAAGTTGAAGTCGAATAGAAGGCCCAGTTTCCCAATCAAAGGCTTTCTTGAATTGGTAGTGGCGGGGGAACAGAACAGCTTTATTGGACTTCTTGCTTGTTCGGGTTGTTAGCCAATGAACGTTATCTACCTATTAACGACTTCAAGCTTCAACTTTAAAGAGGCCTAGAAACAATAGCTTTCTTCTTGTTCGGGTGGCTAGCTTTATTGAATCAATTGAAGTGGAAGGTGCTATGAATCGAATATGAGCCCAATCAAAGTTAGTAAAACCTGCCCTCAAGAAATGCTACTTTCAATAGGCCCAACTTCATAGTGAAACGTGTTGAAGGGAAACTATCCAATCCTTTGTTGTCGAAGAAAGCCTACTAGTTGGAACTAATAGTAGATAGGCCACTTTCAATTTCAGATTAGCGAAGAAGCCCAACTTCAAATAATGGTTGTTAGCGGCTCTCCCTTCCGGTTGTTGGAAATGGCCAATCCAAACTCGTCCCCGCCTTACTTCAATTATGGTTGGAAGGGCTAATCACTTCGGGTTGGTTTGCTTGAATTCTTTACCGGCCCAAACCTTTAATTCCTTGCTTCCCCTTCTTCTCTGGTTGGAAAGGTCCTCTAACAATAAGATTGGTGGGGAAGCTGGCCCTTCCAATTAGCTCTCTTGAATTGATAAG